>JAJHUR010140508.1:1670101-1734373 GCA_027495735.1 Lutjanus campechanus | reverse complement strand
ATTGATACTCTCATCAAAACAAAAAAACTTTTGTTTAGGGATGCACCATGTTGGATTTTTGCCGATATCCAAAAGACCAATATTTCTCTCATAACTCATTTGGGCATATACTGATTCATCCACATGTTTTTTTCACCTAATTGCAGAGAACATCAACTCTCACCTGAAATTAACTTATTATACTCACTCTTATCCTGATGGCCCACTGGCAGATGCCGACATAAAATACAATACTTTTTAAAATGTACACATTCACTGGGCAAAATAAGAAAACCTGTCAGCAGTAGTTTTCTTATTTTGCCCAATGAATGTGCCTGTTTCTCTTTGTTTTTCGCAAATTTGTCGTAATGATCATGATGACGGCTCTTAAGATTGGTGAATAAATTTGTAGCGTTGAAGGACTGTGATTTGACTCCTCTGCGGATGAGCCACGCTGAGCAGTCATTGCAAACAGAAACTTTGCTATTTGTCTCAGACACTCCAATAAACATCCACACCAATAGGCAGATTATTTGGGTCGATTATTTTGAATTTTGAGATAATCTGCATCAGATGATGTCTACGCTCATGAGGCTGATCAACAAGAAATTTTAGCGTAACTGTCATGCAGTAACTCTTTTTTGCCTAAATGTCCTCAGTCACCATCATCTTTTCTAAATATTAATATTACTCCCATCCTAAATTACAGTAAATTGGATCTAAAACTGTCAGTGGCTAGCCTTAAATTTATAATGTGTTATAATATATAGAATAATACAGTCGAATGATGTCATTTCCAACACTGCTCCCTTCTCTCCCTTAGAGGCATGATATGCAATATTTTCCTGGAAAAAAAACAATGTATAGACTCATATACACGATCCCTTTCAATCATCACTTCATCACACACCCACCGACCCCATTTCGGGCTGATACCGATATGTCATTCTAAAGCCTCTATTGGCCGATACCAATGACATTCCAATGTTCTCGTGCATCCTCCACCGCTGTTGCTAAATGTATGTGTGTGTGAGAGGAAAAGAGGGCATGGCTGTTTACTACAGGACAACAGGCTCTGCTACATTCTCTTGTTATCACAGAGTGAACCATAGTTTGCATTCCGTGTAGTACATCAATTTGAAAACCGGTAGACTGAGAAATCAATTCACCTGTCCTCATTTGGCATCTGCAGTTATTACGGAGTGAGGGAGAGACAGGGAGGGAGGGAGCTCCTCTGCTCAACAAACATGCAAATATGTGAACATATCCTGTCTGTGTGTGTGTGTGTGTGTGTGTGTGTGTAGAGGTTTTCATACGCCTCAGTGAGGAACAGTGGAGTCCGTTAGGTGATGGGATAACAGTTCCTCCAGGGTGTTTTTTGGGATAGTTGTGGTGTAAAATGCCTAATTTCAAGGCAGTTTTTCTGTAAAAAAATTTTTTGATGCATGTTGCAATGTTTACAGATGTTTTTATTCAGTGTTTTTTAAATGTCTTTTATTGTCATTCATTGCAATTAAAGTCACAATTACAAGCACCAAAAAGGCTCAGATTGCAAAGATTCTAACAAAATATGCTTTATTTGTAAATTAAGAAGTGCACCTGGGGGGGTTATTCAACAAAGAAGCAAAATCTTTTTGCAGCTCAAGCTCTGTCAAAACAGCACCAAATTATAAAATATAAGCAGGCACAGAGCATTGATGAATAACAATAACAAACCTTTTGTTCTTTTCAGAACCTGTAACAAAAGTAAAAAAAAAAACTGAGAAGACAAAGTTTTTAGACGTGCATGTATGACATTTGTGTGTGGGGAGCTGCTATTATTGGGTGAACTCGCGGTAATCTGTAATGATCGATTGAGGTGATCGGACAAAAATTGTCATTTGGTTGAATTTGCTTTAATTGTTTCGAATGCAACTTCCTGGATGGACTGGGTCACGCTGTTGTTTGGTGTTTTGGCCCTGACATGACATGCAGGGAGAGGGAAGGTGATGGGGCAAAGGAGGGGGCTGTTTAGCTTTCAGTGCACGCCTTCTGGCCCTGCCGACAATGTCGGTTTCTTGACCTTTGACCTGACACTGTGTGTGTGTGTGAGACTCTGAGAGAGGGGGGAGATATTGCCGTCAAGGCATTTCCAGAACTCCACACACCTCCATGTCTGTGTACTATTTTTATTTTTATTTTTTTTTACAGATTTTGCCCTCCATCCTATGGCCATCACATCATACCTCTCCTTTGTTGAACACATCTTTCATTTCTCCTCATAAAAGGTTCTTTATCATCCTCCTGTCATCTGTTGTTGTCACTTCTGTCCTCATTTATCCAGCGTTTCTCACTCTTGAATCCAGTCTTGCACGGGTTCAGACAGGAGAGAGGACTGACTCACACTCTCCTTGCCTTTCATTTGTGGGCCCAGACTGCCCACCGTGTGTGTGTGTGTGTCTTCCTGTCCTGTGTGCGTACACATACACAGCCATCAGCAGATGGTGGAGGGGTGGGGGGGTCAGGGGTTTTGCACCTGCCCCGCCAAGCAGTGCTCATTGGTTATCTGGCCCGTCAGAGGAGAGTGACAATACGCTAATGACTGGCCGCCATCTGCCACAACAACAACACGGAGACGCCATATACCAACCCAAAACCCTTCCCCCTTCCTCCTTCCTCTGCATCCTCCTCCTCCCCCTTTTCTCCTCCTCCTCCTCTCTCCAGACACTGGTTTCTGTTTTTCAGAAGTCATGTGATTCAATCCCCCTTCACCCCCCCTACACACACACACACACACACCTCTTCTCCGCACCGGTGTGTTTGAGCCGTGTGTTTTTCCTGTTGTTATCTGACCTCAGTGGACTGTCTCTGATTGGCTTTTCACACTAGAGGCCACAGAGGATGGTCTAACGATGCATTAAACAATTAGCTAATCATATCTGATCAGAGCCACCACTCCTCTTGCTGCTTAATTTATCTCACACTGCAGACAACAACAACAAAAAAATGACAGCCAACTGGTTTGATGGATTGGTCTGAAATGACCAGGGCTGCAATGAGTAACAGAAAATTAATCAGCAGCTGTTTTAATAAAGAATTAATGGAAAATTAAAATAATGATAGTTCCACCAGCTTAACAGATTTGTACCTTTTGTTCTATGACATAAAATACGTCAGTAAATATCCCACTTATGAATTTTAAAGCTTTTACCTGTCTTTAAAAAAGAGTTTGTTGGGGACATTGAACTAGGACTGCAACTACTGATTATATTCATTATTGGTTAATCTGCTGATTACTTTCAGGATTAATTGTTTAGTCTATAAATTATCAAAAAAATGTGAAAAATGCTCATTACAATGCTCATAACGCTTCTCAAAACCCAAATTGACGTCTTCACATCGCTTCCAACCAACAGTTCAAAACTCAAAGACTCTTCATTTGCAATAATAAATGACAAAGAAAAGCACCAAATGGCAAAAATGCCACCAAATGTGGATTATTGGCAAGAGATTTATTTAGAACGACTAATTGATTAACTGAATAATCGTTGCAACTCTACGTTAGGGTAAAGGTAGTCAAAATCCAAAAACTCGATCCAGAGTCCAGTGGAAAAATCCATGGATGAGAGCAACCCATCCAGGTACTTCGCTCCTGTGTCATGCCCCCACCCCTGTTTTGGCGTAAACCACTGCTCTAATTTGAGCTCTTTGCAAGTTTAAAGGCATAAAATTAAAAAAAACTGTATGGCTGTTTAGCTATTAGGAGGCCGAATCCACTGGCCATTCAGGTAAACAATTATGCCATATCTTTGCCAATCAATGATCAGCATCATTACATTGAAAAAAGATTTAAGAAATAAGGCTCCTTTCAGTCTGATTCACTGTGATCTCTTTACCCAATCAGCCCATGTCATTTACAGTTATATCATTAACTAACCTGAAAGTATGACACACATACTGATTGGCAGCTTTTACAGCTTGTTTTCACCCAAAGGAGGGCGTGTTTGTGGGACGTGACGCATGGCTGCTCTCATCTTTTGACTTTTGTGGAGGGAACCAGTGCAATGCAGACTTTCAGGGTTGCCGTACAAAAATACGTCAACCCTGCAGCACGGCATTCACGTCTGTGTTTCAGTTTACCTATTTTCTGATAGCAGAGCTCATGAATGCAAATGTACATTTCTATTTCGCTAATATGCTCATACATCATTGGTTTTATTTTTGCAACCTATTTTAAGCCTGGAACATGTATCTCTGTAAATCTGTGCCTCCTCTCGATTATCTCATTACATACAGTATTTCGAGGAACATACAGTCTTTGTCCTCACCTGTCCTGTCCTCCCCTCCCCTTCAGAAACACACAAACACGCCGTCTGATACATAACTCTTTGAGTAAAGTAGGGCGGGATGTTCCAGTGCTAGATAAAAACAAAGTCAGCCTACCATATCCTCAATTTAGCTTGGAGGTAAGAAGGATTACATTCACTTCAGGATTAGACATTGTTGAGTAGCTTGTTTTGTCTACAGGTAGAAGAAGAGATAGAGCTTCTGTGTGTGACATGAGCGCACATGCTGTACACTGCAGTACTTAAACACAACACACACAACAAACACACACTGCAGGTCAGCTCGGGCTGCTGGCCTCAAGCCAATTAGAAGTTTTCATTCATAAACCGTCCAGCTCATCATTAACTCATCTCTATTGCTTTAGGACCCAAAGCCGCGCTAATGTGTCTCCATAGATGTGTATTATGGAGTTTAAGGGATAGTTTGCATCATTTGATGTGGGGTTATATCAGGTCTATAAAATGCCACCACAAAACAGTGAAATTTCAGTATATGTATATAAACATGTAGTCTATCGCAGCTTTAAGGTGCAGGAAAAGCTTGGAAACACCCCATGAAAATTCTTGAAAAGTACCTGAATTTGACCTTGGAAAAGGTGTAGAAACCCTTACAAAGATATAAGAATAGGAGAGGATAATTACACGTTAATAGTGAGTCAGCAGAATAACAGAGTTAACAATGGTGGAGGTTGTTGTTGTTTTGTCCGTCAGACAGAGGTGTGGGAGGTCAGAGGTGAGGAGTCAGTCAGTGTTTGTTGGCTGGAGCGCTGCTGTAGATCAGGGAGGAGCCAGCAGGGCAGGAATGTAAACAGAGCAGATCTGAGCCTGCTGATCTCTCTCTACCTGTCTGTAGGAGGAGACCTGCTCCTAACAGCCGCTTTCTTGTTTGCAGAAGCTCATGTGTGTAGTTGATGATCCTCTTTCTTTCATGCTCTTCAGAGATACAGTTGGAGTAGTTCCCCCTAAAAGCCCATTCACGTAGCTCTGCAACAACACGGAGCTACTCGAGCAGGCGGTGCATCGACAGACATGTTTACTCTGCTTCTGAAGCACCAGAGAGGAGTCTGCTAATACATGCCTCTGTGTGTGCGCTCTAGCTCTGAATGGAGCACGGCTAAATTTAGCCTGTGAGAACTAAATAAATAATGAACAGAGCTTGGGTGTGTGTTGGGACAGGGGGCACAGACGTGGATTGTTGGGAGGGGTGTGTGTGTGTGTGTGTGTGTGTGTGTGTGTGTGTGTGTGTGTGTGTGCTTGAAAAAGAGGAGGGGTCGGGGCCATTGGGTTCATTCCCTCGCTGGACCTCTGTCCCCTTCTCTCAATAACCCCCCCTCTCTCCCAAATCTCTCTGCCCCGATCAGCATGTGTCTGAATAGCAGTGTGTGTGGCGGGTCCCTATTCTCTATTCGCACAATGTAGTGTGACATATATCCATGTTACAAACTGCACGTCGGCTAACTTCCCATCAGCAGTACAGTAATGTTAGCTTTGCCTACAAACTTGATGTTGATTTTTCATCCATAAGGTAGTTTCTTCACTTTTCACAGTGAGCATGATACATACTGTTAATAGTATGTAGCCTACTGTTTGTTTTGTATATAATGTTTTTGAGCATTTTGATAGTCACCTCAGTGTCTTAGATAGCCATTTGCAATGTTAGCTAGTTAGCCTACATTGTCTTCTTCATTCAGACTTGACAAAAACAAAATAAAACCCATCAAAAACATCTTTTCACTGCTCCAACAATCACAGACTCTGGTCGGGTTTGGTCAAAATATACCCTTAATTAACTGTGTTAGATGTGAAAATATTCTGTCTCACTCCTCTCCCCGTGTTTCACATCTAACTTGCTGAATTAAGGCTTTATTTCAACCAAACCAAAGTTGGTGATAGTGGGAGGAGTGGAAAGACAAGGAAAGCGGTTTTGGTGAGTTTTGTTTTGTTTCTGTTGAGTTAATTAAGTTGACGATGCTAGCTAGCTCGCTAACAGTTGCTAACGGTTATCAAAGACACTGAGGTGCTCAATCAAAAAATGCCCCAAATGCTCTAAAACACTACATACAAAAGCAACTACAAATACAACTAACATTATGTATCAAGCTAACTCTTAAAACAGGAAGTAAACAGACATGTTGCTTGTAAAATGGATATATGTCAAATGACATTGTGCAAACAGAGAATACACCATTGCACCATTGTTCATAAAATAAATAATCGTTTTTTTGAGAATTAGAGGTGTCACAAAACAATATACAGACCCACTAGAAGTGTGTGGTGTTGTCTTTATCTGCAGAGACCCTGTTTTCTGTCTGTATTTCCTTATTTCCTATTATTTTGCTGTGATCAAGACACCAAAATGTTGGCATTTGATGTACTGGCAGTGAGACTCAATAATCATCTACCTTTCTGGTGTGTTTAGGAACGCCTTGGACAAATCCAACTGATTCTAATTCAAAGTTCATTGAAACTGAGAGCTCAATTTGATCATTTTTGATTAAATATTGAAATTGTGACACCTCCTAGTATTTATGTACAAGGCTACACCTGGTTGCTAATCGGTGCTGTTAGTGATTCAGCTCTCCTTCCCGGCAGATCGCAGTCATTCTCACCCAAGTGTCTGCCTCTACAGGCCAATGGCTGGCCCAACCCCTCCAGAAACACACACACACACACACACACACACACTCAGATTGTTATGGACTGTCGGTCCCATGACCTCACTGCATTCCCGTTCCTCTCTGTCAGGTTGATTCTGTTACTGTGGTTTTTCCACCACTTCCCACCCTGGTGTTTCTATTTTGTTCCGTCTCTGACACCCATGGCAATAAAGAGACAGAGCTCAGCCAGCACAGGTGGCCTCCTCAGTGATTTAATTTTTTTCAGTCCTCCACAGCTCCCATATTTTTGCGTTTCAGACACCTCAGAGTATCTGAGGAAATACACCAGCTTCTGCAATGTGTTGTTTTGATGTTTTGGTCATCAGTAAGAGTTGTGTCAAGTGTCTATGAGACTTTAGATTTGACATCAGCCTCATGTATGTATAGGACAGAGAGAGAGAACAGACGCGTGTGTGTGTTTATGATGGGAGTAGTTGAGGAGGGGGTAACTAACCGCGAGGACTCTGAATGAAAGGTTTGTTTTAGAGAATGACGATCACATCCAGCTTTGTGAAAACGGCTCTTGTTCATGGCTAGGGAAGAGAAGAGTGAGAGGAGACAGCGAATGAGGGAAGAAATGCAGCCGCGGAGAGGGGCTCTGTGTGTGTGTGTGTGTGTGTCAGCCAAGACTTCCGCTCCCATCTGATAGCTCTGCATGCAAATGAAACCTCACAAACAAGTACACCGGGGCAAGGGTCAGCACAGCTTTCCACTGGGAGAGAAGCGACACTCTGAAGACTCAGGGGTTTATAGTATGTGAAAATACACAGCTGTGGTGTTTGTGTGTGTATGTGGGGGGTGGGGGGTGGGGTGGGGGGGTTTATTTATTTGATTTCAGGTATGCAATCAAGGATACCTGGGTGTGTGTTTGTTGATGTGTGTGGGAGTGTTGTTGCTGTCTCCTCTGGCGTCATTGGAGACTGCCCTGTGTCAGCTGCACAGTGCTAAATGCCACTCTGTTTTTCCCCTGCCGTGAAAGCACCTGCCACTTCAGTGTCTACCAGCTGAGGAATACACACACACACACACACACACACACACACACACACACACACACACACACACACAAAGAAAGGCAAGAGCACTTATTCCTTACTTGGTAACAGCGTGGGGGTATCCGTTTGACCTCCCCCTCTCCTCTGTTGCTCTGTCCTACATAATAAATCACATCTACTGTATACACACACATTTATATTAAAGAGACAGTTCACCCTAAAATTTAAAATACATATTTTTCCTCTTACTGGTAGTGCTATTTTTCCATCTAGATTTTGCTAGAAATCATGGCTCTGTTGCTCAAGATAATCCACAGTACTTGTTGTGAGCAGTTTCATGTTGGAACTACTACTAACCAGGTCATGATTTCTAGAAAGAGAAACTGCTAAAACAGCACCACAAGCTGAGCGCTATTTAGTCCCATTGTATTCGATAGAAGGCTTTCTACAACATCTCCAAAACTCTGCAACTCAAACCATAACAGTACATATGGACAAACAGCACTACAGAGAAGAAAAATGAGCATTTTTATTTTTTGGGGTGAACTGTCCCTTTAAGTTTCTGTGGGGAGTATTGACCAAGATATCTCTTTCTGTTTGATTCAGTCCTATAAATCACATGACCAGAAACTCAACCGTTTTCTTCTTCTTCTTTCAGAATGAAGGCTGATGGGTCCTCCCGCCACCACCCCCACTCTCCTCTCCCTCCTCCTTTTCCTGTGAACGTAGGATTTCGCTGCAGCCAAGTGACGAGGTCGCCACGGCGACAGCTGGACCATGGGCTGCAGTCGATGTCCTTTGACCTCTTCGCCGCCTTCGAGGGTCATGGGGACGGCCATCACCATGGCAACACGGACACTTGACCCTTGCCCCAAATCTTCCCTCCGCTTTTCTCGGCACCAAAACATTGAGGCGCCATCGCTGCTGCTGCTGCTGTACTAGATGACTTAAAAAGAATAACAAGAACTTAAACAGACTATTAACTCTAACTATAGATGAGTAACTATTTATCTCTGTGCGTAGGCCTGCAAAATTATCCTGCAGTATATTGTTATGTTAATTATTATTATTGTTGTTAATGCCATTCATACACTTTCAGCTGGTTTTCTTTTGCCAGATCCTCTCACCTGAAAACCTGTGAACCAAACCTGGAGAGAATAGTGCACACACACACACACACATAAACATGCAAAAAACCCTTTTAATGCATACAGATTACATATATTTATTTATTTATCATGTATGTATGCATTTAATGAAGTGTGTGTGAATTTGTATACAGATTGTACTACAAAAAGAGGTGGCATTTATGAACATATTTAAAAATCAAAGTTAACATTTGCTTAAAAAGAAAACCCTACCTCAGCAAAAAACCAGGTTGGTACCAATTCACACAGTAGAAATATATATAAAATATTTATTTTCAGAGGTGAATGTCTTTTAAAATCACCAATCCAAAGCCTTACTCTCACCATCAGCTGCTGTCTGATGGACCTTTTTTTTTAGTTTGGACCTATAAACACACAGTATATCAAAGATTATAGACAGAATGTTGATCAGAGCCGAGTGAGAGACAACCTCTCTGAGATTAAGTTCCTTATTCCCCACATCTTACATTTATGACAAGATTATGTATTAAAGATCCAGAGTAATATATTTATTAATATGCCTGAGATGGAGGATTCATACACACTAAGAAAAAACCCAGAGGACTTCAGAAGAATACTTGACGTTGCATCACACATCTGAACACTGCAGCATGAACCAACTGGACCTGACCACCAGATCTGTGGCCTATCTGAGCCCGAGTCTCAGCACCTTTATACACTTTACTACTCGCCCGCTGTTCACCTGTGATACCCTGCACACCCGGGAAGTTCCGACCTGTCACGACAAGCGACGGGAACATGAATGTTTGAAGTTATTTATACACAGAGTAACTGGACAGCTCAGAATCGTACATTTTCTCACCTGATGCCTCATTGCAGAGCTCTGTAACACGCTGAGCAATGTGGCAAATGCATGACGCAGTCTTGACCGGCTGTTCAATGAGCCGAGGGAGAGAGAGCCAGACAGGACACGCCGGAGCTAATGCATGGTCTTGCACTTACAAACTTTCTAGATTGTAACACAAGACACGTTGAATGTAGTACATGCTGTGTTCCGAGCTCGGGAACGCACAACCCAACTAACACCACGACAACTGCAACAACAATGATGAAACACGCAGAGGTACTGAATGGAAACTCGCATACAAACCAGGGGAATGATCTCATTATTTATCTGAATTCACTGGTACTTAACCTTTGCCTATATACTGTAAATAGTGCGACTTTACAGAGAATTACATTAAAGCAAAACGCTGAGAAACTTTGAGAGATGTTAAGTTAAATAACTTATGTTGTTTGTACTGTACATAGTATGTGTTTGAGTGAACTTTCTGATACAACAAAAGCACTAATTAAGTTATATGCTAACCAATATGGTTTGGCTTTGATTTTTTTTTAACTGTCATGGGATAGTCTTGTGAAAAGGATGCCACTATGAGGACATTTTCTAATGCTGTAATTCTGAAAAAAAAAAAAAAAAGATTTTAAGAGAAATCATTAATACTTGACACAATTAGCTCTTGTTACTTAGGTACAACACAAATGGCATATATGCAATATTTACACTTTTGAAAATTAGTTTACAAAGACGTACCAAATGTATAAATACTGTTAATAATGTTTGTTAAACCTTAAAATCAGATTTTTTGCTGTTTGTACGTTTTTTTTTCTCCTCCAAATTTGAAATGAGAACTTTTTTCTGTGTGTTTTTTGCTAATCGAGCCTCTTGATGTTTTGAGCAGTGTTTTTTGCATTTGGAATAATGTTTCAAGTTTTTATTCAGCATCTAAAGGTTACGAAATGGGCCCTGGCTTATCTTGCTGTGTCTTCTTTCACTGTAAATATTTCATATCCTGCATATTGTGATGCTACTAAGAGATGATAATTTAAACTTAGTTCATTGCTTTAGATTGTATTGATTCTTTATAGACACATGCAATAAATAATGTTATTTAAGAAAGCCATTTGCCTCTTGTTTCCGTTCTCTTCCTTCTCTCATGTCACACACAAGCTTTTCATCTTTAATGTGAATGGGCACTCACTGGAGCAGATGTTTCAATTCACTGTCCTCCTGCCTCTTTCATTAAGAAAACCCTTAGTAGAAAGGAGGGGACATAATCTTGATTCTCTTTAATTTCCCATGTCCCTCCTTGTTTTTAAAGCCCTGCTCCCTATTGAGAAAGAGTTTATCAAGAATTGGGTGTAGGTCTGACCTAACGTTGCCTCCAGCATTAGCATTGTTATTGTTTTTTATGCGCTTGGCTTCCAGTCCCCACCCCCAGCAATTGTAATTAGACCAGCATGTTGAAACAGCCCCTGGAACTGGGAGGGAATAAATAACACTGTGATAGGATTATGATTTTCCACCCTTAGCCATATGCTGTCAGATTATTCATTCTCACAGCCTTGCTAATTAAAATGGTAATTAATGCTGAGAAATAAGTCTAATTGTCTACAATGGCTAGTGTTACCCTGTGTGTTTGGATGGGAGGAGGGGTTGGCCTGTGCTGGATGAGCGACATGACGTGTTTGTACTTAGATCTTAAGTATGTGAGCAGTAAAGAGTCAAAAAGCGGGTAGAAGAGAACAGCTGGAAAGAAAGGGGCGGGCTGTAGAGGAATATAAAGGTTGACTGACGGACAGAATGATAGCCTGAAGGAAGGTCTCCTCCATTAGGCAGATTTGTCCCTACAGCATACGTAGACACTAGAAGGCTAATGAGAGAGCAAAATCCTAGAGAGCAAAGTGTGACACATTCTCTGTAAACCAAGTCTCATCCATCACTGCTCTCATCGCTCCTGCGACGTCCTCCGAAAGTTTAATTAAAGACGCTAATTTATCTCATTAAATCGTAAAGAAGGGATAGAGAGTAAGCTGCAGGGCATTTGGTCTCTCAGTCTATCTCCCCGAGTCTTTACTGCTCAAAGACTGACCAGGAGGAGAGAGAAACCTGTATTACAGCCTGATTCAGTTGCTTTTTTAAAAGAGTCAGATTTGGGAAAAGAAGGTTAAAGAAAGATGTATGGGCCTCAGGCATGAATCACTCGTACACACAGATGTGATCCTAAACCTGTAAAGCCTGACACATAAAATAATTCCAAAATTCCAAAAAGAGAAGAAGTTAAAAAGACAAGTGCTCATTTTCTTATATTTTTTGGCAACATCCAAGTGATTATAATGAGACCAGGATGCACACATACAAATCCACAAATAACTTGATTTCCTCTCTAAATTTCGATGACATTTCAATATTTAATTAGTTTATGTAACAGTGTATTTATGATTGTGGTGGGCATAATGCAGATTGCATGATGAAGTTCAATAGAATAATGATTGAGGGATCAAAGAATCATATCTGAGACACACGCTCAACATGATTCTACTATAAAATAAGCACAAAATATTAAGTGACTATAGGTTGCTTCAAAACAGTAAATATTCACATCGTAATAATAGTAACAGTGTTATTCTTGCTGTAGCTTTTTCAAAATTAGCAAAAATTTCCCTGCCAGAAAAGTTGAATAATGCAGCCATGTTGGATTTTGCCCTTGCAGGTCGGCCGCTGCCTGCAGTGCCTCTAATACTCCACCAGAGGGCAGAAGACATGTCTCAGATTGCATAGAACAGGCTTTTCAGAAAAATTATTAATCATATTGATGTTGTAGAAGTCTCAGAAAATCATTTAAGAAATATGATGCAAATGGCGACAGGATTAAATTGAGTGCGAAAAATTTAAGAACTTTTGACATTCATCTATACTTTTGTACTTCCCATCTGCTCTCAGGTAAGATCAAAATGTACAAGTGCTCCAGATCATTCGTACGCCAATATGCACAAAAGCCAACTTGTGTTTTGTGCTGCGAAATGTTAATAATTAAGAAAAAGTAATTTATGAAAAAATATTATTATATTATAATTATCCAACTATTTAACAATTTTAAATTATTAAATAATAATTGATAATGTTACTGAGACAGTTTCTCCAAAACCTTCTGGATCCTCAGATCAAAAACAAAACAATCTCAATCAGTTTCCAGGCCACTGGTACCTTCCTTAGAGAGACAGGTGAGCCATATCCCAGTCCACTGTTTAACCAATATTAAGGCTCATATTACTCCCAAATGAATGTGCACATGGGTAGCTGCAGACACCACAGATGCATCATGCAACATCATCATCCCCAAAGTTACGTACTGCTGCCCAGTACACAAACCCACTGTCCTCCATATCCCAATCTGCTCCCCTTCTTCAATAGGAAAAATGCAATTCAATAAACCTTGTTGTGAGCAGTCAGAGTTAAATAATTTTGCAGTGTAATCTAAAAAGAAAGTAGTTCCCATGTGAAACTGCTCACAACAAGGTGTGTCGACTATCTTGAGTAACCAGGTCATGATTTCTGGAAAGAGGTACTGGTTTTTGGATTTTTGAAATGAGTGTCATCTAGTTCCATTGTATTTGAGAGAAAGCAGACATCTTTACGGCCGAAACTCGAACAACTCACACCCAAACACGAATCACACATAGGATTTTCTGATTTTCTCTTACTGCTTTGTTTAAGAATAAGTATAAGAGAAAAATAAGAAAACATTCATGCATGAGGCCCAACAGGTACAAAAGTACAAGAAAAAACAATGCACCTTTGGATAGGCCTTCTGTAATACTGTGTGTTGAAAGAGTCAAACACACAAGATGAACTCTGAGGATGGACTCTATGCGGGAAACTGGCAGGATAAAACCATGCAAATCACTATTACACCTTGATAATGCAAATTCAATGAACCAGCATGCCTGTAACTATTGTCTACATGTCAGCTGGTTCGTGAATGTGTGTGAGAGCTTATGTGTGCACGTGTGTTTGTCAGGGGGGTTGGTTGTGCATCAGTAAATAGATCCATATGAGCAGCATAAAGTAGCCGGATGCCCCAGGGAGTCATCAGCCTTATGGACAGGGACCTGCAGTAGCTCCACAGGAAATGGCATCCTTCCGGAAAGCTGTCTGGGACACCGCCACTACATTAGTGGCCGTGTGTGTGTGTGTGTGTGTATGTGTTTGCTTTTAAAATCTAGTACACTCTGTGACCATTTGTGGATGCCCTCCACAACAATTGGGCTTCAGTAGTTGCTTTGTGTGACCAGCCTTGGTCAACGTGCAACATATTTTCTGCATTACAGTGTGCAAGTGGTTGACTGAGTGCACCAGAGAGAAAGAGAGGTTACCTTGAACACAAACAGATTAGTACCATAAACATTCACAAACCTTCATGTATTCTTCCTTATAGCAGATGACTGAAAATAAAAAATGACATTACCATTGTTATCTCCATGAGGGGAGCCTTAAGCCCCCCCACATACTGTGTGATAACACCAATCTTGCAATTTTATTGAATGTCACACTCTCAATCTTGGTTGCAATCTATGGCAAACCTTACAATATCAATTGTGAGGCATGTCAGATTGTGTGATGAATGCTTAGTGAACTGTAGCACTGCCATGTAAACAGAAAAAAAAACACAAGCAGAGACATGTTATAAGGAAAATGTATCTATACATTTCTGACACTGTCTGAATTTTTACTCCGTTTTCGGCTCTAAATCTGCCTCAGAGTGAGATCTAGGACCAGTGTTTTGGATTGAAGACAAAGGATTACAGCATGTGTCTCTTACAATATTGATAGATTGGATAGTCTAATATCATAATGTACAGAGGTTTTGTGCCTTGGTTGCCTGGTAGCAGTCTTGATGATGTGGGGATAGCCTATAGGTGATGTTTTTGAGCTCAGGTTTTAAATAAGCCTTTTCCAAAGGAACACAGTTGTGCATTGTAAACTATGTAAAGGTCCAGTGTGTAATATTTCCAGAAATTTATTGGCATAACATTGCAGAAATGGAATCTAATATGGCAGATGCTATTTGCACCTAGGTTGGAATAGCCAATGTGACTATTTACACCTGTGTGTATATAAGCTAGCATGGCAGAGACAAGCACACAGGTAGCCATAGACAACAATGCTATTTGTATGCAGGGTGTAAATAGCCACATTGGTTATTTACACCTACACCGTAGAGCCAAACCATGATCAAAGTTGTTTTGTTGCCGAAACTAAACTGTGACTAATAAGTGGAAAAACTGTAAATAACAGGTACCAATGACATGTACTTTCATACTACTATCAAATCATTGTCATACAATCACCTGAAAATAAGAAATATTGTGTTTTCGTTATCTTAGAATGAGTTTGTTTATTTCTACAGAGGGCGTGGGCCCTCTTCCACAGAGGCCGGGACTCCCTGCAGGGACATAGCAGTGCACGCTTCGGCGAGCTCCATAACCATCTCAGCTTCTGCTCCAAAGTAGAATATAAATATCACTTTATTTAATGTTTAATTGATGCAGGTCACAAATGAATAATAATTTCTGTATTTGGTCTCACAACTGTGTACACTGAAATTGATACTCTGCCTTGTATGCCTGTTTGGGCGGCGAGGCATCTATTTATACTAACTTACACTGATATCAGAATACAGACCCCCACATCTGAGTAGACTGTTGTTGTTTGACAAAATTTAGTCCATCTAAATGTCTAAACTATTTAGTTGTACATATTTCCAGCATAACGTTGGTCAATTTGAGAATTTATCAACAGTCAGGTAATTCAACGAAGAATTCAAAGTGTCTTCGTATAACAATGATCACACCCAAAAAAATCCCTTACTTAAAAAAATCATCTCTGTTTGAAGCTACAGGGCATAATGACTCTTGATGCTTAGTCTTGGGGTTTAAGGCAAAGATTAGGTAAACAAACAACTTTTTAGGTAGCGGTTTTGCTAGTTTATCCAAAAAGTGACTAAATGAGCCAATGAGAGCCAATGAGAATGAGCATCAGACACACAACACTCTGTGACACTTTTACGTTTTACACGTGCGTACGTGTGTTGCTGTGTAAATTCTGTGGAGACTGTAGGTTCTCCTTCACACTTGGAAGGCGAGTGTGACATAAGGTGTTTTACAATCTGTAAGCTCATTGCTAGATGCCACTAAATCCAACACACTGGTCTTTTAAAGTCATTCTTGATAACAATGTTGATGTGAAAAAGTTGCTGGAGATGGGATCAACTGAAATCCACACAGGTGAAACCACAAAAGATGCCCAATGTGGAATGAAATGTGTTCCTCATCTGATTACAAGCTGGATATTTTGGTTTGGATGCAGTCTGGTGCTACAGATTCATCTATATTCTGGTTCCCAGATATTTCCCACAGATCCAACAAGCAGGAATGCAAACACTTCTGCATACAAGAATGTTTTCACCATATTTGTATATATACTGCATGGGAGAGAATGGATGACAGGTTCACAAGAGAGGCAGAAAGAGAGAGAGCACATACCCTGAGGCAAACCCATTTTACTTGTGTGTGTGTGTAACAGATCCTTCTTTAACTGTTTCCATAATGGCTATCAGCAGCTTATCTCCTTCTCTCTCCCTCAGATAGACTTACTGTACACACATGGAGCGCTGGATCACACCTCGTGTCATCTTTTCAGTGTTGCATAATCTGACAGTAAAAGTGCAGTAAACAGGAGTTCACTTCCCCTTTCCAGTGAAATCTGAGAATGCAGAAACTGTTTCTTCCCATACACTTTTACACACACACACACACACACACACACACACACACATACACGCACAGTCACACTAACAAACACACCGTGTGCATACAGTACTTCATATCCCGATTAATTAACACACTTGTGAGTAAAGCATATAAACAGAGAGAAGAGGGACTCCCTCTTCAAATTATGAGCCTTCTTTTGTGCAATGAATGCTTCATATCCAGGTCATACAGGTCTGACTGTGAGACAACAGTAACATGCTGCATGCTGATACTTCAGTATTAACAATCTAATGTACTTTCTTGTGTTTTTGTGCCAAATCAATAAGAGCCTTCTACAACCCCACATCAATTAATCCAAACTATCCCTTTTAAAGAAGGAAAGGTCTGTCTGAATGTTTGAAAGAGTAGGGTAAGATTGATACTCTGCAAAGTCATGTTCAAATAACATTTCATGTTTGATTAAAAGTTAAAAGTGAGTGCTTTCGGGCTTTTAGGGGAGAAAATTCTTCAGTTGTCTGCAAGTTCCCAGACTTCAAAACTACGATTCTTGAGAAATTAGTCAGTATGGAAGCCCCAGTTGGGTTTGACCCAGCATGTATTTTACAGGAATGTGTGTGTGGGAGTGGCTGTTACTCACTTGTATGTATTAGTGTGTGTGTATGTGTGTTGCTAAGTATATGCATGTGTGTGTGTATGTGTGTGTGTGTGTGTGTGTGTGTGTGTGTGTGTGTTTGGTCAGCCTGTTCAACAGACATTCCCAGCTGTTTTCCAGGTAGTGTTCTCACGCTTCTTGTGCATCTCCTGTTTCTCACACTGGCTGCTTTGACTGTAATCCCCACCAATAAACACACACACACACACACACACACACACACACACCTACACACACACACACACAAACACACACAGTGCCCCGCCTCTCTACCTGGCCACCGGGTGAACAAAAGCCCACCTCACACACTCATGCACACACCCCTTCCTGTTTCTGATGATAGAGAGGGCACGGGAAAATAAGCACACACACACACACAATGGAAGAAGGAATGGGACAAGCTAGAGGTGAAGAGGGAGAAACAGGAAGAGGCAGGTAAGAGGGATGAAAAGACAAAGACAAAAAAAGAGAACGGGGGAGGAGGAGATGAGTTGTGGGAATGTGCGGGAAGCAACATGATGAGCTCATGCTCTCTCCTGGCTCCGCCCACCATGCGTGACTCATACTTGGCAGGTGCGTTTGTGTGTGTGTTTACAGCTGCAGGTCAGCACAGGGTGTGTCCTCATTGCACGGCTGGGGAACATGTTTCCTCAAGCACAGGTAGAGCTATTCATCACACAGCAGCTTTGTTTCTTTATTACCGCACTGCCCAGCCTAATCAAAGTGACGACAGAAAGAACAGCTTCTAAAAGCAAATTATCTGGAACATAAATTTGGAAAACAGTAGCCCCCGCAGTGTGTGATGTCAGGATTACAAATTTGGAAACTCTTGAGTGAGCAGCCTCTTGAAAGTAACCACATCCTCCCTGAAAGCTGCAGTATGAGAGAGAGTTTTTAGGAGCAGGGCCCCGCTACAAGTCTTCTGTTCCCCTCCCTGCTTTTGCCTCAAAGTGATGGATGTGGTTGGTGGGGCAAGCACACAACCTGCAGACAGCCACCAGCTCCTTAGAAGGAAACACCATCTGCTTCTTCTTCTGCTGAGTGTCAATGAGGCGCATGTGTGTATTTCATTTTTGGGATCATGTGTTCAAGGTGGTGAGGAAATTGGATTTTTAGGAAATGAGTTCAGACATCACCTGCAGCAAATAAAAATGTTGGTTCAGCTGATGGTTCTCTTCTTATCTGAACAAAAAGTACTTTTGTGTTGAGGCATGCGAGTCTACTTGTTTCTAAAAAGTGAAAAAAAAGAAAGGTACACTCTGTCATGGACATCCTAACCTGCCAACAATTCACTCTCTCAGCAGAAGGTCAACCTTGGTGAAATTCCAGTTGACAGACATTGTGGTAATACCAGCTTTTACAAGCCTCTAAAGCATTTCACTCTGAATATCTCTGTTGTGTTGTTGTCCTTGTTATCTTTAGTATCTTATAATGCAGAGAACAAAAGGTCAAATAAGTGTGTACACAACATGGCTGGGTCTTACTCAAGAGTGGAATCTACAATGTGGTCTGGCTCATTTTGTGTTTAAATGTCAGAGAGGCTTGGACAGCCGTGCGGGGACAATGATTAGCCAAAAGACACAAACACAATTCTGTTTTTAAGTCAGGTATGCACACAGGTGTGTTGAGGGTTTCCGGTCCATTCAGTTTGCATCAGACCAAAAACAACAACAAGACGCCACATATGTCAAATAGCAGGAACAACATAATAGTTTGTTCAGTGTCTTTGTTGATAAGAAAGTTACCAGTCAGTCCTCCTGTCCTTCATTCCTTGAAAACCCTGCTAATTTTCTTCAGTCTGTAATGAGATATGGACATGCCACATATATTCATGAGTACTGGCTGCAGTTAAAATTAGGGTGAAACTGATTTGGGCCTGCAGGCTCTCCACCAGCTAATGATTAAGTATCCATTTTATAGTGATGCAGGATGTGATGATTATTACATTTACTATGGCAACAGTGACACATGTAGATTCTGTGGCTGGTCACTCATTCAAATTTATCTACTTTTCTCTCTTATTCTGTTATTTTGTCGGCTTTATTGCTGAAACACACATCACCTATGACAGAAATAAACTTGTGGGCACTTGAAAGGAAGTGTGGAGTTTGTATTAAAGAGCACTGGAGTTGGAGATGAAAAACAATGTACACAACATCTTTAAACCATGCAGTCAGATCAGCTGCACGCAACCCCACAGAGGAGTGTGAGGATAAGAACCGTGCAACCCAGATGGGATTTAAGGCTACTCCTGGCTAATGTCTGATCGGGAAAATTAAACCAATGAAAAGGGACTCACACTGGCCAAGCAACGGGAAACCAGAGACTTTTGTCCTCACATCTTACAGAGACCTGCTCCACCACATCCCAGATCATGGTGTTGCAGTGTGCTGATCAGTTCTGATCTAACAGGATGCAACACACAAGGCTCCGTGAGGATGAGGGGTGGCGGACTCTGTGTTTTTACTTCGCACAAACACGGAGATTTCTGAAATGCATACAGTATTTTGGAATGAAACCTGCTCCAGTGATTTCTGCCATCCAGTGGAAGCCATGTCTTTATAAGGAACTGAGACAATTTAGTGACCACTGTGACCACAAGTGACAACTATCATAATGGGACATTGGCTTTAACCACATCACCCAAGATTCTCTTGAGTCAGGTGACCTTTCCTAAGTCTCACCCCTTTTCACTCTGAGCTCCATTAAAACTTGAGCAGGCTCAGTACCCAGCAGATTGGAACCTCAGTCAACGTTCTCCTTTCCTGTTTCCTGTACTCGTTTTTTTCCCCAGGATGGTAAATTCATGATTTATATATTCTTAACCCAAGCCTACCCAATCACATTCTTCATACCTAAACCTCCCCAGAACCTACCCAATCCAAATGACCCATACCAACAAAGCCAACAATTACTAGCCAATTAGAGTCAGAGTACACTGGGACTTCACCCTCCTGAGAATTTTTTTTTTTTTTTCTTCCTGTAGCTACATAGCAAACTAGCTAGCTAATCTGTCGCAACTGTTAGCTGGCTAGTTGCCTATCATTTTGCTAATATTAGCTAACTTAAGATGTGGCTATGTCACTTTTACAGTTCCCCCTGCAACTTCTTTTAATCATGGTCAAAAATGGGCTTTCTGGTCAACAAAGACTAGCGTATAGCGTAACCCACTGCCCTGCCAGGTATGAAGTTTGCTGAACTGCTATTGAACACAGAGCAAAAAGGGGCAGGCCACAAACACCTGCCGAGGAACAGTACATAAAATTTTTGCTAATTTTGTGATCAAACCAACAAGATGTTTATCTGTGACATACTAATACTGTAGCATCACAGAAGCAGAAGTATAGAGGACTTATTAAGTCTGCATACTGACCACAGTTCACATAACTCTAGATCGTTAGAGTTCAAGACGACAGAAGCTATTGTTCATTCCAGTATGTTACGGTGACAAATGGCATGACAAATACTCCACAGACCCACTAATGAGCCTCTTGCTTTTGCATGCAGATGTTTACTGTTCTTCAAACTACAGTGAAGTCGAGCAATGTTCACGCTGTCAGCCAGTCAAGGAGTAACTGCCATCATCTAATCGTCATCTCAGGTTTAACAGCCGCTTGGCCATGCAGCAGAGCTGAGAGTTGTTTATTATTGCAACTTTGCACTGCAACCCTGAAACTATATGTGAGAATGTACATGTGCAAATCAATTGGGCCGGACATTAAACAGACTCTGATTGAGCCCATGTGTGAATAGAGCTGGTCTTGTCCGCAGAATTCACAGGGATCGAGAGAGCGTGTTGATGACATTTCATGTGACTGGTATGAAACAGGAAAAAACATCCAAGGGTGAAGAAAAATGTTCATTTATATACAGTTGCCAACAAAACGTCGGCTAACAGGAGAGACGGTGAGATTTGGGATTCGGAAACAAAACATTGATTTCAATAGCATACTTTTTGCATGATGTTTTTTCTTTCACTCTTCCTAGGTGCTACCTCGAGCCTAAACCAAACAGCATATATCCAGTAGGCAAGAATGTGTCTGACACAGATAATCTCCTGTTGTGTGCGACACATATGAAAGGGCTACACTGGATGCTGAGACATAAGAAAACAGCTTAATGTTCCAAAGTAACTCCCAGCCTGCAGAACAAACTGCTTCATCGCATCAGATTTATCCCCTCTATTGAGTCATTCAAAGCACAGCTCAAAGCCCACCTATTTTCTTTCACTTTTGAATGTAATTAATTTGTTATCTTTACTTATACTTATGCATTACTCTTTGATTTTATCTTGATCTCTGTTTGGGTATACACATGTTTTGTTGTTTGTTCTGTTGGCCTGTTTTTCTCTGCATGTTTGTAAAGCACCTTGGTCAGCTCATGTTGTTGTAAATGTACTATAGAAATACATTTAAATTGAACTGTTAGTAACAGGTGAGTGAGTGTACACTGTGCAGTGGAAAATTGAGCTACTTATCCAAATGAATATCAGGGTGCTTCCACATTTAACCTGTTGGGTTCAGTTAAAAGAAACTCTGATGCATTTGCCTGGTTTGTACGGTTCATTTGGGCTGATATGAAAGCTTTCAACAGGATCCTGGCGCGAACCAAACAACCAGACTGAAATCATTTGACAAGGTGCAACTCAGTCTGGTTCCAAGTGGACTCTGGTGTTCTTTGTTTGTGGTGTGAAAGCAAACAAACCAACCACAGGATTTTATGTGTGGGGATATGTGATTTTAGCACGATTTCAAAAGATAAACTACAAATAAATTAATCTGCTGATTATACCGTATGTTCACATATCTTATATTATAATCCATGTATAAGCTTCATATAATAAAGCTGTTAAAACTGCTGTTCTTGTATCCTGTTCTGTGTGCTTCGTCATTTCATTAAGTCCATTAAAAAGTGTGTGACAACAATAGCACAGTAATAAGCCCTAACTCATAAAACGCAGTCAATTTCTAAACTTCTGTCAGTCACGTGAATTTGATTTCCCCACAGGGGTCCTGATGATGCAGGATGATGAGTTTCCTGTCTGCAAAACTTCATATTTACTCAGAAATGTATAATTTTTTAAAACCAAACTACAGGTGTGAAAATACCCCCAGTCTCACACTTGTTCCCTGTATTGCACAAAACAGAAAAATCTGAAAATGATTTATATTAGACCAATAGATAGATAGATCTGTAGACATGCAAGGAATGCTAAAATATGCATCTCCTGGTGTTTGTCTGTATAATCACTCCTCTCTGTTCACTGCTCTCTGTACCTAACCTGTATTTGTCATCTTAACTGATGACCACCAATGTTTCAGCTCCTCTAATCTCTGCTTTGCCTCTATCTCCATTTTTCTTTATCTCTGATAATGTTCTAAATTCTCAGGGCTCATGTCTTATCTCGGCTTCTCTCTGTATGACGCACAGAGCCGAGCAAGGACATGCAGTTTCTATGCTACACTGACACAATGTCCTCCAATCTTAGATTGACTCTTTTCAAAAGTTTCTATATTTGAGAGGGATGGGTGGATAAGAAGAGAGATAAAATGCAAATGAGAACTTAAGGACAATGTCACCATTGCTTACATATACATTTTATTTAATATATTATATTTATATTATTACACCTCTGGTGACTACATTTTTTTGTGCATTTTAAAACAATCAACAAACAATCTCCGTCCAGATGCCGTTTACATACTAACACGGCTGAAAACATTTATCATATGACCATTCATATACACTGGGCATGAACGTGTAAACAGGATAAACAGGAAGCACTCAGATACCAGGATAACAGGATAAAAATAATGAAAAACACTCTCAATGACAGTGTTTTTTGTTTTGTTTTTGTTTTTGTTGTTTTTTATGTCTTTCTTTACCATCATTGTATTTTCAATGTCCGTTTGTGTTTGTGTGCTAGCAGCTTACATATAGTAGCAAAGTTTCCAACATTGGTCCATCAAAATAAATTAATCATTTACACACACACACACGCACCCTAATCAGCTCTGGTTTAGGTGTCCTAAAACACTGGAGTAGTGACACCAGGTGGAAACGTAGCAAAATGTGGGAGTGTGGATGTAGCCTCATGCAAAAATACAACTATTTGATAAACAGGATAGGTGAACGGGAGCAGAAAGGAGAGCTTATGAAGAGTGAGAGGAGGAGTGAGGGGGGAGGGGAGTCTCATTTGGGAATTGCCACATTATTATATGAATGATGGAGGCTGGTGGTGGTGAAGGCAAGATAAATAAATAATTAGGGAACAACACAAGGCTTTTTCTTTACAATGCAAAATAAGAAAAACAGAGAAGCAGAGGAAAACAGGGCAAAAGCATTCATAAACAAAAGGCATGGATTGATTTCCCAACTTGACTATTCATTTCATTGACAGCAATAACAAAATGGGATTGGAGACACAAAAGATTTCCTTGTTTGGCGTCTCTTGTATCAGTGTAATGAAAGCTGTTTTCCATCATTGAGATCACACAGCAGGTTTACTGAGCTCTCCAAAGACATTGACACTGTGTGGAAGTGGGCCATCAGTTTGCTTCAATCACTTTAATGTGAAGGGCTGTGAGGCTGACAGCCATCTATAGCCAAGTGATACCCCTCCCCCCCAAGCGCTAATAAACAAACACAGAGCCTCCCTTGGAGTCCCCCAGGTGGTCTCAGTCAACACTGAATGGAGCATCACTCAATGATGGATCAAAAGAAAGACCATTCAGCCATCGTTCATCTTCTCTGCCCCGTCCTCCCAGCTATCCTCTCCTCCGCTCCCATCCTCTCCCGATCTTTGATCCACCTTTTCTTGTTTAGCCCCCGTCTCATCCATCTTGGGTGTTCCTGTCCTGCTCCGAGCTCCAGACGGGCCGTGGGGCTCTAGACCTCATCCCTCACCCAGCTGTCCCTGCTGGGACAAATAGGCCCCTGAGCGCCGGCGGTGAAGGATGAGCCTGTTACACATACAACCACTCATTTTCTTTTGCTAATTCCTGCGTCTTGCTCTCTCATGCATGTGCTCTCATGTTCAGATACATCAAACTCAGCTCCCATTTTCTATACAAATGAAATTGTGTAATCCATGGACGACACGATCCATCTCACCCACAAAGGTATCTACACATGTACAACAAGTAATGTTTTCCTGCAGCATACACACCGTTCAAATTGTTTCAACCGTGACCCTGTTTGCTGTTTTCTTTATAATGCAGGATATGTGACACATGGATGACCCTGTGCGTCTCAAATGTTATCCCATCAAACTGAAAGCATATAACAGTCCTACAAGAAACATGTTGCGGAAATTGTCTTCACAGCATCTTTGTCGAGTGCAACACCAGGATTGTGACTGTAGCCCAGGACTTCACTTCATGTCACCTCACGAAGCCTGTGATATTCTGTATTTTTCATATTGTCGACAAGTCTCATAATTAAAAAAAAAAAAAAAATTAAAAAATAACAATGCATTAGTCCACTTTTCAATACTTTCTGACTTTTCAAGCCAGTCTGAGAGCTGAGAGATACAAAATTTGTCAATTTGATACAATACAAATATTTTTTGTCAGAATTTAAAATAGTCAATTATGATACTGATGCTGATAATTTCTTAAATAGATATCTGATTTTTCAAGATAATATTTTTTCAATTATATTTACAAAAAAAAAATAAAATAAATAAAAAAAATCATCTGACACATACCAGCCATTAGTAACATTTATTAAAGTCACAAATATGATTACAAGTAAATAAAAATATTTGAGCTCAGTGTAAAAGTGTTAGAAATAGTCCAGTATTTTACAGAAATATATTTTTTCTGCAACAGTAAAATTAAAAGAACTATCCCTTTATACACTGTAAAAAAACACTGTAAAAAAAACAAGAATTTTAAACAACTGCCTCCACTAGATTTTTGAGTTTTGAATCAAAGTCAAGTTTTGTCGACCTGTAATGCTTCGTTGAGATAATTTAGTTTTCTTCTTTTGATAAACTTGAATCTTTGTTTTAAAACAAATTAGTTTACTCAACAAATTTTGAAATGCAATTTTTGGAGGATTTCTAAATCTCAAAGATTCCAGTTTATTTAAAGAAGAAAAGTAAATTATCTCCAAAAAACAGTTGGGCTCAAAAGTCAAAAATCTATTGACGTAAGCTGCGGTTCCTCAACTTTTCTGTTTTTACAGTGTTATGAGCTGTGGGGACGGTTTCTCACCTTTGATTCAGCTCTGTTAATGTCGGCTCAAAGGTGGAGCAACAATGCCCCTCATTTCATGTTTGTATTTTTTTATACAGAATGGCAAATTGGAATAACAATGCAACATTCCCACCTTGAACAGTCTGTGTAAAAGGGACTTGTGACAGCAGGCTTTTTTGCCTCCGCCTTTAGCTGTTCCAGCTGACTTGCCCGCAGGCTTGGCGTAGAACAAGTACGTTAGAGTTGCACATTAAAAAACAGAGAGAAATTGGTTGTAGTGCAGTTAAGACTAACAGGCCAGGCTGTTATGCAACTGTTGGCCTGGCCTGACCACGGAGCATCATAACAGCTGTAATGAAAACCAGAGGCAGACACAGAGATAGAGTAGGCCTGAGAAAAGCAGCGAAGCTTCCATCATAACTCCAACCACACTGAGAAGAACTCACCACCCCCCTCGGGTCACCCTTAGCAGTAATGGGCTGTTTTTCTACAAGTACTTTAGGCTTGAACCACTATCCTGTATTTTTATATAGCTTTTTTCCCCTCTACTTCTCTTTAAGTCCCCGCTTCACTCCGTTCTCCCTCCTGTCTTTCGATACCTCACTCTTCTTTTTCCTCGAGCATGACAGAATGGTACTGTAGGTTTTTCTCCCTCTGAGCACTAGCAGAGCAACAACACATTCCTGTCCACATTCCAGCCTCAGGAAAAACAGTGTCCGGAACATAATAAAAGGCCAAGCACGTCATTTGTTTTTAAACCCACTTGCGCGCTGGAACAAAGCTGAGCTGAGGGCAGGATTGGGCAAATGTGTTTGCGCCTAAGAGAAAGAGACAGTGAGAATGATGTGTTTGTGTTTACAAGAATTTGTGTGCATGAGTGTTTTCTGTTTTTCTCTGTGGTAATGGCAGCGTTATGAGCTCACCCCTCCACCGCCAACAGTATACCACACGGCCTCTGTCCAGCCACATGACCTGAAATACAAATGAGTGAAGAAAAGAGGAGAAAAAAAAAAGAGCATGGGGCACATTCTGATCACCTCACGTCTTCAGCTGTACAGCCTGTCAGCACATTGTGTTTTCATTTGTACCACTCCTCTCCTCGGCCTGTAGCATTTTGTCCAACTTGTCTCATTTGTCTTGCGCACTCCAGGTCACAGGGAAATCTCTAGGTACACAGTGACCTTGTTTGGGCTACCTGTACGCCCGCTGTTTAAACATACGCAGTGGACAACAGCACACAAGACATATAGACTCATGCATATATTGGCATGGCCACACAATAATTATCATCGGACAGCTGTTCAGAGGCGCGCTGGAGATTTTGGCGCTGTCCAAGTATCGGTCTGTAATACAGCAGTGGCAGGTTGAGGGTCAGGCCGGTTTTAATGGAGTGTTTTGGCCGTGGCGTATCCTTGGTCAGAGAGCCTCTTGACCTCAACATCCTGCCTGGAACAATATCACTTTCACTCCTCATCCTATAAGCCAGCCATCACTCTCCAAGCATGACTGTGACTGATTTCGGTGCACGAGCCTCCGTGTTGACATTACCCATCATTCATTCCTATTTTTGTCCTTTAATCCATCCAGTCCACTACATTTGTGGCAACCCCCCAAACTCTCAATTTCTAAATGTCTCAGGGTCGTGCGGTAACTGATACTGAGAGCTTCCGACTGGACAATCCATAGCACTACTGACCTCATCCTGTCCTCCTCTATGTCTGTTGCTCCGTGCACCGCTGGTCCCATCAGCTCCTCAGGAAGCTAATAATTTCCTTCCTGTATTTGACAGAGGATGTGGTGGCGCGTGTGTGCGCACATGTTCATGGGTATAAAGGCCTGCACGTGCGTTGCGCTGCACAACCAAAACAAAAGAAAACACAACAAAAACATGAAACTGAAACTATAATAACCTAAAACCAACCTAAACCACCTCTTTATTGATGTGTCCTTCTCCACCTTATCATATCACCTTTGACTTGCTTCAGAAAAATGTCTCTATATCAAGACTAAAGTATTGATTATGTTCTCATTCTATCCTAAACATTGTATTTAATTTATGTTTGACTAACAACATATGAAGGGCTTTACACAACCTTACCCCAGCCATTTTAGTAATTACTTGTGTAAAAAAACACAGTAGTCATTGAAAGTAGTAATTTAAAGCTGTAATTATGTAACATTTATGCATTAAATAAAAATAATATACATATATATGTATATTAAGATATATGGAGCTATCTATTTGTTCAGACCTGGTTCTACATGGGTGCAAAAGCATGCTTTTCAACCTCAGTTTGCACCCCTGAAATCTGAATAATAAATGCCAAGCAGAAGGTGGTAGGTCAGGCATGGTGGTGTCCACTGTGGTGTGTCTACACATACATTTGGATGCTTATTCACTGTGTCTCAATGCACACCTTTCTGTTTTTTTCTGTTTTATTCAGTGCGATAAGCAAAAGGGCTGGGTGAAGGTGGATATAGATAAGTTGGGTGTTGTGAATATTAAACACTCTCTGAGCCAGTCACATCACTGGTCTCATCGCTCTGAAACAGCTGTGCCACAGTTAAACGTGATAACAACAGCTCAGCAAACGAAAAGCTTTGCCTCAGGAAATGTCTAGATGGTTCAGAGCGTGACGTCACAAACACATACGACCTCAAATCTGCACCCAAACACAAATGTGTTACCATCAGGTAATTTTAGGTAATCAGGTAATTTTAATAATAATAGATTAAAAATCTTATGGTCACATAGTTTATTAAATAATGTTGCACAACAGTGTTTACACTGCAATGCGTTTCAAACATCAAACAACATCAGATGCTACTTGCATTAAAGTTAGAGAGGTCATGATGAACCCTGGTAATCAGACGCCTCCTTCATAATAACGAGTTCTAATCAACCAGTCGGATGTTTGTAGAGGTCTGTATGGTTATGCTACAGCAGCCCAATGTCATTTTCAGGGGATTTAATGAAGTTAAACGCGGTGAGCGGATGTGTGTAATGACTTCTCAGAAGCTGCGGATTTATCGACTTATATTGGTGCAGTTCTGTCTAAAAAGCAAACTGTTGCTCAAAGGGAATGACATATTGTATTAATTTAAGACTGTTATTTGTGACTGACTTTTTCCAGTTGTGTTCCATTTTGTTCTGGAAGGAGGCCTTTATATGTTATATAGTTTGCTGTGTTGTGTACTGACATTATCCCAAATGTTTCCAACAGTGTCAAAGACAGATAAATCTGTAATTCTATTAAAGGCAATGGTGCATTTCCTACTAGCTGCTCTCTGATATGTCAGAGTGTGGAAGGTGAACGTAATTAAACATAATGTAAATAAAACTTTTATATATTACCTCATCCATACACATGATTTCTGCCTGACTCACGTCAGATGGATTTCTGACAATGGTGGTTGTTTAACAATGAAGTAAACAGCTCCCATGATCCCACGCTACTTCATAACATCATTAAACATCTTTTGTTATCATTCTTTGATGCGAGAAAGACCCCTCGCAGCAGAACTTAAAATTTACTGATGACTATAATGTTATATTATAGACCTTTTAAATTAAAGACCACATCACATCACACACTACACATCAACCATACACTTGCAGGGTGATGTTACACCACTGAGTCCTTGAGTATTGCTGTACAAGGCTTAACCAGAAAAAGATGACAAAACTCTGTCATCTAACAGCTGAATAAAACATCATCATCACCATGAACTCCACAGTGGCTTCAGTCTACAAACACACATGTTAAAGCAGAAAGAGAGCTGCACAGTTTTTGCACCACTTGTAATGCACACATGCACACAAAGCTACATTGCCAGGCAACGCAGCGGCTGTTGACGTTCTCACCTGCACAGTGAGTTACAACAATCTGTGAGCTTGACCCTGTTTACACCTGGCCTTAACATATGTCTTGGGTGATCCGGTCACGTGGACAGCTCTAAGTACACTAATTCACACCTGGCATTAGAAGGAATCTCCACCATTGACAAATATAGAGTGGACAGCATGAAAGCTCCCCAAAAGTAAAGCCAAAACATTTGCCCCCTGGTGCCTGGCTGCAGTATAGGGCAGAAAATCTCCCCCCTCCATTTTAATAGCATCAAAGTACATGACAAATAAATTCTTCTCTAATATGTTTTTTGCCATTTTAGGTAGTTCTTATGATACTGATGTAAACTCGTTTGCATTTTTCTGATCATTGGGTCTCCATTCTGAAGCTTTGAAGAAGGAGAGAACTCTTGTAATTGAGACAGCCCTCAGGTGGGAACTCGAAAGTGCGGCTCCAACACTGATTACAACCACGCAGACTCTGGCTCCAAATGACATCACCAGTGCAAGATGGCAGTGCTCAAATCAAGAATATTTTGTTTATGTTTTATTTTATTTATGTCCCTGCATGTTCACCATTTCCATTTGCAAAGACCAAATATGTTGTTGTCTTTAAAAGTTGTTGAAGGAGGAAGCAATGCGATTTCTGTGCCTCTTGCTCTGGAAATTAACTTAACTAAAGTTTGCAAAGACCTTTGCAATCAGAAGACAGACAGTGACCTAACCTTTTTCTGTGGCTTCTTCTTGTTGTTTCACTATTTAGTTCCATAAAGAAACGCAGAAGTCACCACTGGAGGATCAGTCATGAGCAATTTAGCACTTAGCCAAACCCTGCATCCACCTGTTGGTCACACAACACTGTGGATGTGTTTGATTTGGATCACTGTTTTTGTTACCTTAGAATGAGCTTTTTATATCTACAGAGGGAGCAGGACCTCCTCCACGGAGGTGGTCATGTTGCACCGCCATGTTTCTACAGTAGCTCAGACTGGACAAACTAAACACTGGCTCCAGATATGGCCCTTGTGTCAGTTTCATAGCCACTGTATGTTCTCCTGTATGCTTGCAAGGGGAGGGTGAGGCAAGTTGCTTGCACTATACAACCTCACAGCTAGATGTCGCTAAATTCTACACACTGGTCCTTCAAGTGAAAGTAAAATTATTGGTTTTTTTTTAAATATAAAGCACACAGAAAAAAACAAAAACAAATTTGTTGCAGTATCAACAACTCATCATTATTTCCACTCCTGAACTCTTCACTGTAACAGCAAAAGCAGGGCCGCAATCTTCGGCCAATTGTAAGTGATCTGACAGAGATATTCCACAAGGAAACATCAAAAGGCCAAAGTTTAACAACCCACCAATAAACCAGCAGTTCTTACACTGCTTTCATTTGACCCAATATCACACCACCACTCTGTTAGGACATGAGGGACCAATAACTTGTGTCATTAATGAGCGCTGCTTATTCTGCCTCTTGACCTGGACATCCCTCGTAAAAGAGGAGGAAAAATAGTGAGCCCCACCCTTTTTTTCCACTTACTGCCTGTACCAACATCCAACCCTCTTCTTTTATGCTTTCCACCACACACACACATGCACACAAACCCACACATGCACATTAGTTTACAGTAGGCTAAATGTTTCCAGGCAACTTCATCTCTTCATTTTTTATTGACAATGCCACTTTTCTTGGTAACAAATACTACTACTTTATGGTGACAACAAGAGAAAATGATGTGCTGAGTAAAACCGCAAAGGGTAATAAATTAAGTCTTGCACATTCTGTCTCTTTCTGAGTCTGTTGCTGTTCATTCGCTCCCCTACTGTCTCACGCTTCTTCATGTTTTTCCCTGTCGTGGTCTTGATGTTGTAATCCACACCTGGACAGGCGCCAAGCATGTCTGCAGACACCTGCGTCAGACCGACCGAGAAAAACAACAGTGAAAAGAACAGATCCCACCCCTTCATCCCTCTGCTCCCTCTCTCCGCGTCTCGCTCTGTGTTTGTCTGTGTTTGTCCTCGACCCCCTGCTCTCTGTGAGTTTGAATGGGTCATGTGACTTCCTTCCTGTTGTTTTGACCCCGGGTTCAGTCTGCCTCGGGGTCAGTATACCTCCCACTCCGCTTATTAAACACAATCTTAAAATCTTAGAGTCTTTTGCTGCCCCTCTCTCTCTCACACACACAATCACACACAGAGCAGGAGAGATGGAGGGAGAGAGGTGGGCCTCTGCTGAATCTGATTGAACTTTAGAGGAACTCAATGACCATGCTTTACTCGTCTTTATGGTGCTCTCCGGCTGACCTTCCTGTCTGTAGAGGACGGCAGACGGTGGGGGGTTGGGTGCTGGCCTCTTGTTATGGCTGACTCAAATAAAGAACACCCTGTTTTGGGTCCAAACATTGACTGTTGGATAAAAACTGCCATTAACATCTATCAGCCACAGTAGATACATGACTTATCTCTCAGCCGAGATAGCAATGTATCATGAATTTCCTGCCTGTTTTATACAAGTCTTTATGTCAATATTAAGTCCCTTTTACTCTGGACAAAAAACAAACTGATGCCCACTAATCATACGTGCCAACCCTCCTGTTTTTCCCAGACGAAATCTCATCGCCCTCTCCCAGTTTCCTCCCAGGATCCTCCTCTATTTCTCACAAATTTTCACACCCTTTTTCCCTTTTCATTATCACTTTCGGACACTACAGTGTGTATAAGCCGTTTACGAATCTACAAGTCTGCACACAGACAAGAATACAGCTTCATCAAACCAGACTTCCGAAGAAAAAATCCTGTCTCTTGAAGATTTTTTTAAAGGACAGGGGCATGCATTTTGTGAAATCTACCACATCAAATTTTGCTAGAAAGACAACTTATTCTGTATTCTTTCCTGAGAATTAAATGTAAAATTAAGGCTATTGCAGTGTACTTACTATGCTTTTATTTTCAGTCTTCAAAAGTGACCAGAGTCCAGTATTCTCTTTTTCGTTGTTGAAATCCTTCCTATTTGTGAGGTCTCAGGATTGGCAAGTATGCCACTAACATCTGGCTTTTGTCTTAAACAGGAAAGGGTACAATCGTCATTCACTCCTGGATCAAATGACTCTAGTGCCAGGTATTTATTGGCTCCAGCTCCGATCAGCAGTGATGGAAACAGGACCCCCAAGTAGGCACGCTATTTTCACCCCTTTTCCCCTTGGAGGCGATGAGGACTTATTGCCTCTTTGTCCAGTAAAGCGGAGTTTGGTGTGTTTGGTGTGTATTTATTGATGAAGCACTCATTTTGTTTCCTGTAAATTCACGATAATAGTCCCCCTCCCCCTCTTTCGTTATCGAAAGAGGTTGTATTATGAAACAGCAGAACCTGTAAAGGTTGTGCTTTCATTGGCAGTAACTTAACACAACTCCTGTACAGCTGAAAGTGAAGATGAAACAGTGAAATAAAGCAAATACCAGAAACTACAAATAGCGATGCCGGAGAGAAACTAAACTTTTAAGAATGTCTTTCTCGCTGCTTTTCTGCACACACATGAGCTGAGTAAAGGCAACCTTGTCTACTGGCAATGGGAAAAGAGTCAATCACCTATTTTTAGCAGGTAAAAAAAACAACATATACTCACTGATTTTGGTGTCCTGAAAAATTCAAGGCAGACCCAAATTACAAGCAATTGTCCTGGAATTCAGTCCTGTCTGTCACAAAAATGAACCATTATAGTAATACACAATATGACCAACACATGAATGTAAGAAAATATCCTCATCAGATCACCTATGTGGGCTATAATTCCTGCTTTTCATGATTAAAAATGCTCTTTTTTTGTAAAATGTGTAAGCATATTGTTAATGTGGTTTCACTCTGATTAGGCTTTAATAATTAAATAATGGATTGTTGATGTCATTTGACCTGTTTAAATCAGATAACAGAGTGTAGGCACCACTAAAGGAGGAATTTGTGATGAAAAATATCTACAAAAATTTGTTTGCAAGCTCCTACAGCTTAATGACAATAGCTGCTGAAAAGATGCCCAAAATCACAATAACATGTCTGTCACCTGTGTGGTTCCTGTCTCTTGTAAATACAGTCAGGATACTGTGCTTCAGATCATCCTCAGAATCTGTAACTGATCCTCATAATATTAACAACACATTATCAGAGTAACAGACTGATGTTACTCTATATCAGTGCTCGTCAAATTGTGGTGCAGGCCCACAGGTGGGGCACAGACTCACTGCAGGTGGGGCACAGATGACCAGAGGAAAAATATGCAGTGGAACTAAGCTGAATGAATATGATTTACATAGGGAAAATAAACAGACGAGGGTTTGCTGATACTGTCATGCTGATCTTTATTTCAGTAATATTCAACTGGACCCTTTTTTTATAGTCACTTTCCATATCCTTCTTAATAATTGATTTTTGAAAAATGTGGGTTGTAAAGCATAAACTTTTTACAGCTTCTGAAATTGGGCTTCACAGAAAAGTCTTGAGAATCGTTGCTCTATATTATTATAGTATTTATATCTATATTATTATTATTTGATCCATTTGAATCCCTCTAACATGACAAACTGACATAACAAGCAACTCTCCTTTCCCGAATTACACCCATTCCCATCTGGTCACCCTACGTCTGGGCTAATCACTACATTTGGCTTTCAAATGAGTAGAATAATTTGAAGTCAGTATGAACAATACAATCCAAGGTCATCAGAACATAAAGTGCACCCAGAATCCCTCTGTATTTTACCGTGTTATCTCCTGAATTATCAAAGGTCCTGCTATCTCACAGTTTTCCCACAGCAGCAGGCTTCTGTTCCTATCTGAACGCCATTCACAACACTCTGCCGATTCAGAACGGGCGTCAGAGGGCCCACAGTGGATCCAGCGTGTTGTCATGGTTACAGATAAGGTTGTGCGTTATCACTCTCTTCAGCTATGGAAAGCACATGACCGTGAGTTGTAGTACAATTGGTTTATGTGTGTGTGTGTTTGTGCGTGTGTTCACAGTGGCAGCGTCACAGGCTGCATGAACAGAATTCCTGAAGAGGAAAAAAAATGACATTCATGCAGAATTAGAGTTACTGGACTTATCACTGAGCCCATAGTCACCTCCAAAAAGTAATCAGTAATAACACCCAGCGTGTACAGACTGCTGCAGGGACGACATGTTTTTAAAGGAAAAGGCCAACTTTATTGTGACCATACAATCATACAGTCAAATTTATTCTCTGCATTTAACCCATGCATCATTAGGATCTACAGCACCCAGAGACCAAGTCCAAATATAAGCCAGCACGTTGGTCAGGGGTACTGACTAGAGAATTGATCTGTACATTTTGTGGTAGGGGACACTGGAGCATCTGGCAGAAACCCACGCAGACACAGAGGAACATGCAAACTCTGTGCAGAAAGGCCATGTCAGAATCAGGATTTGAACCTATAACCTTCTTGTGGTTAGGCAATGGTGCTAACCACCATTGCCTAACCACCAGAAGTGAGCTTCACTCTGGTTCCCTCCACAAAAAGAGAGATTTTTACATTTTGGATTAGTGCAGAAAATAAGCTCTGTGGCGTACAAAAGTCCCCAATAGTTAAACGTTTTGTCCAGCAAAATAATATTCACAAATGAATGCCTGTTTAATGAAGTGTAAATGCAGCCAGTAGAAGTAAAAAGCTAACGCAATATAAGTGGTAAGTGAACAACATCACAGCCGCGTGACTCAACATCACCAACTGCAACAACCACCGTTGTCTCTTTTGGCTACTTGTTAGCAGCTGCCCTTTCTAAAAGCTTCAAAATTCAGGATTGGGATATTCACTGACAAATTTTAAGTTGCAGAAAAAAACGTGATGATCTCTTTAACGACAGACGTTATTTCAGGCCAATAACGCACAACCCATTCAAAAAAACAATTATCCTCAAGGTGAGTGAAGCGGAAATGCTAATATGTTAACTCACTTCCATGTCTTAAGATTCCTTCAGTACTCTGTGAAAATATTCCTTCACCTGTAACAACAGACGTTCCTGCCAATGATGAGCTGATATTTGCTCTGTGGGAGGAACACTCTGTCTTGTTCTATGTTTAATCTTTCTGTGTGTGTGTGTATGTGAGTGTCGGGGAGGTGTATGTGTGTGTGTTTGTGTTTGCGCATGGCAAAATCCTTTTCACTCCATGTACTTCTGCAGTCTGAGAGAAAGGTGTGTTCTCCACGCTGCTTTTACAACTCTGGGGAATGCAGGGTGCTAAGCAGTCCAAATTAAACCTGCCTTCAGCTGCGTAACGTTCTGTTCCCAACCTGGGAACGATGAGCCCCCTGGCACAGTGGCAAATATAAGTCTGAGTGCTTCTCAACACCTCATCCAAGTAGAGCAGGGTGACCTACTAGTTTCATGTCAGCCTTTTGTGCAACAACAAGAGTTGAGAGGACAATTTTCTCCTTGAGAATGCATGTGAGTGTGCATGTGGAAGACAAAGATACAGACAGAGACAGAGAAGCAGAGAAAAATAAGCCTTTTTTTGTAACGTGTAACACTGCTGGATTCATCTATCTGTAAAAGTATAGTGGCTTTTGGGCTTTCAAACGTGTCTGTTATGTAAATGTTCTGTAATAGGTTTATGCAAACATGACAGGACCTTGACAGCTAGCAATAATGTATGAAGCACAACAAGTTCAACCTGACATGCTATGTTGCCAGCTAACCTAATTTAGTATTAAATAGTTAACAGTCTGCCAAAAGCCGATAACCACAACAACATAATAAAAAAAATTCTTACTGAAAAAACATACATCCTAATGTCAGATCATCTACATCTAAATCATCCGGTGACTATCTTGATGGTGATATTGATCGGACGATCCAGTGTTCAGGACAGCTGAGAAGCTAATGCAGTGGTGCAGGGATGACGCATTTTTGTACGCCAACCTGGAAGATAACATCATTCTCATTCCCTAATGGTATTTTTCCATTGGATTTTGGATTAGTGCCAAAATATTGATTTAATTTATTTTATATTATCTGTAAGGACAATACATATTAATCAACATTTCTGCAAATGTGCCAGTGTTGGCCTGGTTAATTTTCAACTGCTGTTCCCTGGTTTATGATACTAAGATTATGATTCTTGCAGTTCAGTTCAGTAAGATAATCTTCACAAACGAACACAACAAATTAATTTATTTATTTTATGTCGTGGGACAAAATGTGAAGGTCTCTTAAGCTTGTGTTAGCCACAGCCCTTATTTCAGGCATCCAACCAAAAACCCATTTACTTCCAGACAATGGACCCTGAAGTTTAAAAAAACAAACAAATTCATTCATAGGTTAGGACTGATTCCTTAATTTCTCTATTTGAGGGAAAGAAAGTACTGTTTTGGGGGCCACAGGTCCTCACAAATGGAGACGGGCCTGCTTATGTAAAGCCAAGCTCAGACCAAATATTCACAATGAGAAGTATTGAAACTTGCAACTACTTGCAATGCACCATTCTGCAACACTAAAAAACCTGCCAGTTTACACCAATGAGATGCAACGAGACAAGGCGGTGTATCATGCCATCAGCCGGCTTGAGTCAATCTGAGATGGGCCAGTTCACACCGCTGCAACGTCTCCCTGAAACGTTCTAAAACAGTTTTGTCTCTTGGCAAGTCTTTGGTCTGAACTGGGTGTAATTCTATGGTGACCCTGAAAGCTACAAGCACATGCTAAAAGATAAAACACGGAGAGATCATCTTCACAAATTTGAGAGCACAGCACACGCACGGCATTTAGGACAAAAAAAAAGTGAAAGTGAGAAAACATAAGCAATTACAGAGACGCGCAGTAAAGACAGAAAATACAAGTCAGTCAGAACACAACAGAGGAACAAAAAACGTTTCCAGGGGACACTGTAACATTTACTGCCTGGTATGTGGCTCATGAAGATACATGAATTTGATCACTGGTGTTGGAAAATGCACAATGTCCTTTTTTCTTTTAACATTCTTATTGCATGGTTTAGATATTTCAGATATTTGCTGTTAATCTAGCATTAACCTTGTGCTGATACCAATTCAAATCTGCATGACAGAACTTTGGACAGAGCCAGGGTATCTGATTGCCCCTTGCATCCAGTGGCACACATGAGAGTGGTTTCTTTCTTCTTTCTTTCTGTGAAAGGAAGAAAATAAGTGTCAAAGTATCAATTCAGACTCGAGCTGTGTTGAAAGTGATATTTTCCAATCGTTGTCAAAGATTGTCTCTGTGATATTTTTATGGAAAAGTTACCCAGACACTTATTTAAACATGACACTGGTGTGTACAATTACCAGCACAATTATGTAATGAAGTGTGTGTCTGAGAGGGCTATACATAAACAAACAACGCAAACATTTTAATGCTGTTAGGAATGTGGCTGTGGGCCCAGAAAGTCTCTGTTTTTAGACTACACGGGAGATTTGCCTACTATGAACTTGAGGGTTATAGGCCTACAGTTGAAGGTGGAGGATCTGCTGAACGAGCAATCTGGAGATGACAGTGGAATCAATCGGGAAGAATCTACAGCAAGGCGGACCAATCCCAGGAGAGAGGCTGCAAAGCTCTTTCAAAATATGAGGGATTTAGTCAAAGAGGACATATTTGATTTAAAATCCATTTGACATTAGCAACAATTTCAATGTCTGAATCATGGAAGCAATGCTGAGTGTGGTGCAGCTTGAGCAGAAATGTCCATGAATATAATGAAAATACAAAGACGGGAAAACCATTGTGGAAGTGTCTTTGTGTATGAGAAAGACTTACCAGGTCTATTGGACAGAGATTACCAAAACACAATAGCAACTTATTATAATGTGTTTATAAAACACACCAAAACAACAGCAGCTTTTCACAATCCTATAGCTAATGAAAAGCTGGAAGGAAAACTTTTGTCTGGCAGACCTTGATGATGTACAGACTCAGTCAACACAGCCGGGCCATTGATGAAGGAATGACGGAAAACCTGGCAACCAGTAGAGGACAGGCTATAGGCAACTCTTCAAGCCTTTGAACATTATACCCATCATGCAAACCAAGGGAAAAAATCTTACAAGGTCAGCATCATATGTCCAAAAATCCCCCATCATACAAATGATGGAAACATTCTCTACATTTTAGGATTAATCCAACTCACCTGAAGTAGACTCTGGGTATAAACCTGCCATTGGCCACCTGTTTCAGCTCATATAGGTTGTTTTGGAAGACAGTGACAAAAAAAAAAAGTCCATTTAGTTTGGAGGAATTATTGGCCTCCATGTCAAAAACAGGAACAATCTGATCAGTTACTACCTGCCAGTTGTATAGTTTAGGCTCCCTAACTACCATTATTTCTATAGTTGCCTTTTGTGCTCTTTGTAAACATTACACCAATAACATGACAGTGCTGCCCTTACCACTCAACACTTGGCACAGATGGCAGCCATGGCAAAGCACAGAAAAAGGCAAATCATTGTTGACTGAGTCCTTAGTTGGATTCACATAAGTCCTGTTCAGTATCTTACCTTGTGTATTGTGGAGCAGAAGTTGTCAAAATGTCTGGCTTGCAGTGTCTAGAAACAAAGAGACACTCATGATAATTGTCATTGCAAGTGAGCATGCACACAACTGCCAAGTGTGATGTTTAACAATTATTTTATAGTCACTTTCTGAGCCATTTCACACATAATAGGAAGCCTTGGGCTGCAAGAATGAAATATTTTAAATTAATGGGAAGCAAAATTCTCAAAGGTTATAAAATGGTTGCACATTTACTGTTTTCTGAAATGTGTTTTTCACATTTTTATTTCTCTCCCAACCCCCCATCTTGTATCCCCACCAGATGGGTTGCAACCTCCATGTGGAGAGCCAACAGTTTAATTCAGGCACACTCCACGCTCATAAATGCTCAGCAGCAGTGGGGCTTTGTGTTATGTTTTGTAACATATATGTAGATAATACTGAAAATCCAACACAAGATATAATCCTAATGCCTTTTTCCTATACCAATACCCTAAAGAGCAGGCAACGCAGTGTGACAGAAATCAGATGACAGAGGATTGAGTGTGTGTGTGTGTGTGTGTGTTTGCATGCATCACCTGCCAATTTGTAACAGATGAGCCTCGTGCTACACCGGCTGTATACTAATAGATAGATCTTGTGTGGATATGCTGATTGGGATCACACCACTCTGATAGGACGAGGAGATGAAAACCATCAATGGGAGGACTGGAACTGGAACAGTGCCAGTACTCAAACACGTCTCACACACACACAAAAACAGTGAATGGATGGAAGACTGGGTGACCACATGGGCGATAATAACACAAGTTTACTGACATGCCTGCGATGCTGTCTGCAAATGCTTATTGTGCCAATACTCCAAACGTCTCAAAGGAGTTGTGAACGTGTACTGAAATATGTACGTGACATATTAGACATATTTGTTCTCAGTCTTGGAAACACATTAAATTACACATTGCATTATATAAAAGTGTGAGGCTGGGATGTTCTAAAATGTAACTGCAAAATCCCCAATTCAAATTCAATTTGTTGCATGTCAAGCCATAGTCCATCCCTGTCTGATAATTCAAGGTTGGGTATTGCTGGGGGTTTTCCCATACTAGTGCTATATACTGTATATATAGAGTACATATATATATACAGTATAATAATATAGAGTGACATGAGGCTGTAACTGATTAATGTGTCATTAATACTATGAAGATCAGATTCTGTGGATAATATGAAACACAGTGTCCTGGTGTGAACCATTATGCAGGAGTGAGCTGTAGGAGCTAACAAACAATTTTGGGGGATATTTTATCATAAATTCCTCCCACAGTGGCACCTGTATTCTTCGTCATCTGGTTTAAAATGTCAAATGAAATCAACAATCCACGATTTAATATCATGATATATTTTCACAGATTCATGTTACTCCTGTTATCTACTATAACGGTTTCTTTTCGGAAAACAAACAGGACGGGGCAGTTCCTTGTAATTCGACAATTGACAATGACATTAAAGAACTTTTTTTTTCATTGCATTGAAAATGCCATTTCTAGGAGACAGGGCTGCTCAGGCTGTTGATTGCCTCTAAGCATCATCACACATACAATATATATATATATAGAGTGTGTGTGTGTGTGTGTGTGTGTGTGTGTGTGGGTGTGTACACGTGTGTCTTTGTGTGCTCGTGAGGTCTTCACCCTGGATTTTCTTGACAGACAATAAATGCAGATGTCCTGTGCGTAGGTGACTCATGGGTAAATGAGGATGGACCAAGCAGTTCACTGTAGCACCATTCAGCAGCTCCTCTTTCACACATAAAGGGTAGTCAGCCAATTATACCTCTAAAGTAGGTCAATTATGAGATTTAATTGGTTGCCGAATGGCTGATTAGATAGTTAAATGCTTGATTAAAAAGTGCCACAGCACAGGTGCTGATTGTCGTTCACACTTGGGGGGAGGGTAGACATGGGAGGATCTTTTAAAACAAACACTAGTCGATGTATATATGTAAGATCAAAAGAAAATGGTAGGGCGTTTTCCTCTCTGCATTTGTCACTGTCTCCCTCAGATGTTAAATGTATAAATTGTCCGGGGTTTTCTCTAATCTTTCATTTTACTGCTGACAGCAGAGACAAATGAAGGAAGAAAGCTCAGCCACCACACACAAAAGCGAGGCCCCCGGGACGAAGCTGAGAAATATCTGAAATTCTCCTTCTTGACCAGCATCGCCTGAGCAGGGCCTGAGATTTTACCGCATACATGTCTCTTCTCTGAATTCGCGTAATGCACAATTAATGAGTGTCTCCATGTGTACAGATCCATGGACTTGATCAGTATTTTCACAAGCCCCCACTGAGTGCGCTAGGTGAGCTGGAATGGCGTGTGGAATTTCCTTCTATAGACCTCTTCACAGACCAAGGTATAGAGCGCCATATGTTTGCTTTTGGGAGCAGCGTGGGTTGTTAATGTAAACATGACATACAGCAAAGAGAGATCCTTGGAGAGTCGGCCCAAGGGAGCACAACGGTTACGCTGCACTGACAAGGCCTCCCGTCGTCAAGGAAACGATACAGAGGTTATTGAATTTTCCCAGAGTTCCCAGGAATCCTACATTTGCATAATTTTTGTCCATTTCCTTGATGGCAAAAGCACCTGATGATATTTCCATAATCTTTTAGCAATATAAACAACATATGAGAGCAAATGTGAGGTCTTTTTAAAAAAAAATTCATTTATCAATTTCTCCTAATAGGCTGCATTTATGAAATCTGCACTACACAGGTCTGTAGCCACATTACAGCCCCAATTACACCTAATTACTGTTTCCCCCTGAGCCCCTGTGAGTACCCTACCTGCCAGACATTAATGTGCATATGTGCATCTGCCCTTGTCTATATGAGTGAAAAGTGTGTCTCGGTCCGTCTGACCTCGTCAGCAATATAGAGCCTTGCTAATTGCCGTGTTAATTAGCTTTATCATCAAAGACCGCCTCTGTGTCTGCTGATCTGCTGACGGCTGGGTAAAAGGGGGACTGGAGGGAGGATGATTTCAGTGGCTGCTGTCTGGATTCAGCGAGGGTGGAGCAGACAGGATTCATCTCCTGTTACTGATCCGCTGTCAATGATTTATCACTTTGTTTTCCTTTTCTAAAAGCATACGAGCATGGGATCATTGTGGTTCTACATCAGGACACAGATGGTTGTTTATCAAGTTCAGATGGGGTAAAGAATTTCCATCGTGCGTATGTTCAGAGTGCATATGTTCGCCGAGCTATTGACACACTACTTATCTCTGCATGGGGGCTAATGGGAACAGTGTTTGTTTATAGCTTGGGGGGGAGTCAATGTGTTTGTGTGTGTGTGTGGGTGGGTGTCACAATGTAAAAAAAAGTTAATAAAACTCATAATTTCAAAGCCACTGCCTTCACTAGAGTTTTGAGTTTTGAATCAAGGTCTAATTCTCAAGTTTTGAAATAAACAAAGTTTAACCAACATATATTTTGTTGAGATAATTTACTTTTTCTTCTTTAGAAGAAATTTGTATGGATGCTTAAATTAAATAGTTGAAATTGAAAATATTAAATTATAAACATTATTCACTTTCAAATTACCTTGAAATTTGGGTTTTCTTAACTTTTTCATTTTTACACTGCAGATTTGAAAATAAAACTATATTTACTCAAATACCAACTAAAAGCATCACTAAGAGTCATTACACTAAAATCTGATTTACATCTGTGACATATTTGTGGGATACAGTCGTCAGCAGTCCACTACACTGCAGAGGTACTTATTTGCATGTCATGTCTTTACAAGTCATTTTTCATGCAAAACATGGTTAAATCCCCTACAGAGACTGCACCTGGGTTATGTTTTTTTTTTTACCACCAATAACTTGCTTGAACTTTTCTCTATCTCCGTGTACTGAGTAGGTGAAGTTGTGCCACTAACCCCCATCTATTTCTACTTCACAAAAGCTTAAACTACCCACCAGTATATAGAATATTTACAGTAGCTACAACTGAATCACCTACTATATTAATAATTCAATTCTGAGATCATTCTTTTGAGATTGAATTGTTAGACTGACCATATATTAGATACTTACTGTAATTGATTTTTCCTTAAATACACTTAAACTCAAGACTTTTAATCGAGCATTTTAATTTGATTATGGCTTTTTACTTAAAGGACCAGTGTGTAGGATTTAGTGGCATCTAGTGAGCTTGCAGATTGCAAACATCTCGTCTCACACTCAGTGCACCCAAGCATGTATGAGAACCTACTACAGAACTCGCAACAAACACAAAAGGTCTTATTTAGAGCTACAGTTAGAAACATAGTGGTGCAACATTGTGGCCATTGTGGAAGAGGACCTGCACCTTCTGTAGATAAATGATTCATTTTAAGGTAACAAAAACACCACAATTTTTATTTTCAAGTGAATATACACGAATGAAAACACACTAATGAATATTATATTATATTTCTGCCATTAAATCCCCCTAAATCTTACACACTGGACCTTTAAAGCTGCATTAAGTGTTTTTTGTTTTTGTCAACTTGAGGGCAGGGGAGCGAGCTGAAAACACAGCTGCGACATATTATCACCTTATAACATTTTTATGGCAACAGTTGCCTGTTGGAAGCAACATTAGCATTTACTTGGGGTTGTTTCTGGCCACCTGGCAAATGTAAATCTCTAATAACTCCTGAGAGTTATATCTGGCTCTTTATCTGCTAATTGTTCCACAATGTTTACCAGTTAGTTGCTAACTTTGTCTGCCTGCTGTTTGGTGCCGGGCAGGTAGCATTCTCTCAGTTTATGATGTGTCTGCTATAGCTAGAACAAAGCTGGCGAGAACAAAACCAACACAATGAAAACACATCGAGCTGAGAGGAGCAGCAGGAGCAGGATTCTGCCACTACTAGAGACCCATTTCATATTACATGTTGTCCCTATCCGATGCTTGTAATAAATATTCATAGCACAGCTTTAAGAACATGGTTTGAGTATTTTTATCCCACCACTGTGGTGTGCACACAAAGTGTTGGCTGTGTGAGTGCCTGTGAGAGTTAGTGTCTAATCTGATGTTTGGAAGGCTGATGTGACATGATGGATGTGTCTGGAGAGAGACGGACCTCAAAGTTGTTAATTGAAAATTGAGACAGTGTTGAGATGATGTTATTGATTTTCACACTCTCAGCGCGCAGCGTATAAGTCCGTATAACATCGCGAGAAATGGGTGAAGAGGTGAGGACGGAACAACAGTGGGGTCAAAGGAGGATAGATGGAGCGCGATGGGGAGGAGGAGGCGCAGAGAGGGAAAAAAGAGGAGAGAAGGGGACCATGAGGTTAGGGTAGACAGTAAAGTGGGGTTGCAAGATGGAAATTATGGGGTCTTTAAATGCTTGGAAAAGAGCTACCATCTTTTGCAGCTTCATATATGTTACAAGCATAACCCTAAACCTCTGGCTATCATAAAGCTGCTGAAGGCTCACAGCTCAGGGAACAACCCTTCTAACCTGTGTCTTTGCAGCATCGATCAGACTGCAGCGAGCCAGTCCCCAGACTGTTTATAAGTCAACATAAACCTACAAACCCTCCAACCAGGGCTCAAATAATCAATAATAGGTAGGAATCATGTTTACTCCTGTGTTTCATGGCCTTTGTGATATCTGCTCTGCCTCCTCTCTCTCGTTGTTCTCTCTTTGTCAAGCACACAAACAAACGTATAGACACAAGGACAAACAGTACTGTATGTCAGTCTGTCTCTGGTGAGTTCGTAAAGGACCTCAACAAGCACATATATGATCAATACCTTGCCTCATCCTCCTCATTGTGCAAGCCACATAATGTAGTTCGCACTTTAGCAACACCCCCACCCAGCTGTTGAGCAGCCACTCTTCCAAGGAACAGTAACAATCTGGTTTGTTCCAGCATGAGATAAAAAATAACATTTTTATTAAAACACTCATCGGATACATCAGCCTTTTGTTTGTAAGACTTCAGGATACTGTGATAATTGTGTTTGTGTAGGTACAGTCAGAAAATACCTTGATAAAATGACTGGAACATGTGTGCAGCCAATGCAAGCTTTCACATTAACAATGGAGTTTCTCTGAACAATACTGCAGCTTTAATTTTTTTTGGACCGAGGTTGTTTTTCCAAAAGTTTGCTTTTGGCATGAACTCTCCTGACCAATCAGACTGCATGTTGTTGACAACGTGACGTTCAAAACATTCAACACGGCAGATCACTTGTTTCACAGAACTCGACTTACATGATAAGGGGGTAGAGAACTACAGAGGAAATTATTTTAGAGTATGAATGAACCAAACAAACAAAAACAAAAAAAATCATCTAACAATTTGCGAAGCAGCCTATTAGACGGAAGCATTATGAATTCCTCATCATAGACAGAAAAATCATAAAGGTGAGACTGTTGCCTTTATAAAATACAGCTGCTGAACTAACATTAGGTTGTTATTTAAATGAAGCAGCAGAGACAATGTGAATGAACAGGTTTACAACTAGACCTTTGTCCTTTGTCTACCATGTAACCCTACAAAATGTCATGCTAACACTTTGCCTTGGTAGTTAGCTGGACATGCTAATGTTTACAGCTTTTGGAAAACTGCTGTTTGGGGGAGAGGTTTAGTAAATGGTCAATTTAAATAATGGTATTTTATGTTCTCTCTGCTATTATACTGAAAAGTGTCAGGTTGTCAACCCGGCCACCATCTGCACCATCGTCTTCAGCCTCTTGAGGCTATCTTCTTGACCATCCAACCTTAAAACACATAAATGCTATTTATAGACAGGGTACACACCTGGGTGCAAACTGCTCCCTAAAGTAGTCCCGAGGGAGCGATGGAGACCAACGAGAATCAGGAGAAACAGAGGATATATGGCAAAGGTGACCATAGTTTGTGCCTTAAATGGAAGACTGAGAGGAAGGGTGTGTGTGTTTGATTCAGGGCTTATTGGTGTAGCATCAGGGGGCACTTTGGTCCAAATTACCTCTTGGCCATTTGCCCCCTCCTCCTGTGTAATGGTGGACCTTTTCAACCCAGAATAAATGACAGAATGGTCATGTTACCACTTCTGGTGGTGGGGATAAATCAGGAAACAACCCCTGGTGGTTTGGGTTTAGATTGATGGTCAACACATGAAAGGCAACAGCATCACTGTCCCCGTGTTAACATTACTAATAATACGATCACTTCACTGTTACACATGTGACGGCCCCTCTGTCTGTTTGGCTGCTGGTTTCACTGCCCTCACTGTGCTTTCTCCTCTCAGGGCTGCATCGGTAAGTTTGTGGCAGAGCTCCTCATTCCAGCACCTTTGCTTTGTCTGTTTTTGCAGCACAACAGCCATATAGCACGTTTTTTCTCATTCTACCTCAAATTTATTTTTTATAATAAATAAATTACTTGTTGATATAGTTTACTCGTGCGTCTCCTGTTTTTGTTGCGGTTTCAGACCTGGGCTGTAACACAAAGCACAGTGAAGATGAGTCATAAAAGGGCAAAAATACTCACATAACACTAACAAGGCTTCACAGTCTTCTAAATTTGATATTTCATTACAAAAAATGTTAATATGTTTTTCATCTGAAATCATCTAATCATCACTAGTGGCTACATTCCTCTTTTTCTTTTCTTTTTTTTAGAATACCTGAATTCTCAGAATATTAAAGGCTTTTATGAAGATAAATTGCAAAAAAAACTTCAAGTGAGGCACAATTAGCAAAAATCAGACAGGGAAAGGAAAGTATCCTGTACCGTGTTGTGACACACATGATGATATGTGGGTACACATTATCATCTTGCTGCACCTGCACAGTGTATACACTATGCATGTAAAGGCATTAAAAATTTATCACAAAACTAAACTAGAATTACCGCCTCACGGTTGTATGCCTCCAGCTGTCCAGCCTCCAGTAGCCAGTCAAGTTGCAGTTTATATTCATGTTAGTCTAGACTCTCTTAATATGTGTAGTAAAGGTATTAATGTGCATGTATCTCCTAGCACTTGCATGTTGTGTTGATTTTGGTTTGTGACACCACTTTGGTCTGATTTGACACAGGAAGTAGTCTTTTCATCTCTCCTTCTGTTTTCTTTGCAATATAAACACGTCCGCCTAAGGTTTTGGTTTAAACCTCAGAGCCAACACTGCACACACCTGGATGTGTGTGAGTCAGCACGCTCTGGTAGAGGCTGTTTACTGTGACACAAACTGACACATAAACTTCAAACGCAGGCTCCCACACTCTGAGGTGAAGCCCTCATTTGCCTACTGCTCGAGGAAAACATTCCTGTAAGTTACTATAGCAGATTATTAATGTGGGAAGACACTGTTTATTTGTTCCAGCTGACATGACTTGTGCTTGTCTTGACCTGATTCTGAACAGAAACTGCCGCAGGTTAGTAAATACCTGCAAGGGCAGCCTCTCATTCTGGGAAATGTCACTTCACATTGGGCCTTGCAAACAAATTAAACCTCTTAAAGGGATAGTTCAGATTATTTGATGTATGTTGGTATGAGGTACTTATAGATAGTCAGTGTATTACCTACAGTAGATGCCGGTTGACACCCCCCCAGTTTGGAGAAGCAGACAGGACTACACAGACGCCACTACCCATATGCTGATGCTGCTGTGACTGCCACAATATTGTCACCATCGACACAATACTGGACTGGGCAAGACTGGCCTGTGAACAAATACATGTAAAAGTGGGAGCTGCTATTTTAAGCTGCGACCAGCAATTCTATTGTTTGATCTGTCAGTCAGACGGTCCACAAAAAATTCCCAACCCTTCACCCGTTTGTGGCCACGGTTTTCATCCGAAGGTGTGTTTTTCTGTTCATGTCAACTTGCTATAAAGAGGCGTGGCAATGAGAGTGGTCTTTCGCAAACCGGCACTTAACTTCCAAATGAACTCCGTGAATCGCACAAGCGAAGAGGTTGGTCATACGCCAGATGACAGCTGATTAATTGTTCATGCCAAATGCAAAACAGGGTACGTAACAGTGGGAGTGGCCTGTAACAGACAAGTGCATAACTTTTAAATGGATTCACATTACATGACCAAACTCATGAAGTGTTTGACATAGACTCTTGTGGGAGGCATCGTTGCACTCAGCATAATTCCAGGTGCCAGTTAGCCCCGCCCACTCCACTTCCATGCCCCTTTCATAACCCTTAAACTGTTTGTTGTAGGCAGTTGTGGGACTCATCATTTCACTAGTTCATTTCTATTAGTGCTGGTTTGCCTCACCTCCTATAGTTTTTCCCATGCCCCTTTTCATAACTGATGACAGTTTGTCATAAAGCCTTGTGGCAGGCATCATTGCACTTGGCAGAGAGTTCCTTTTTCAGTTGGTGTGACATAATCCCACTCAGGGGGATGAGGTGAGAATGAGTGATATTCAGGACAGAGAGAGAGAGAGAGAGAGAGAGAGAGAGAGAGAGCGGAGTTTGGGGTGGGCGTGTTAGAAGAATGTATAGTAAAATTTAGAGTAAAATCAGGCTTTTAATTTGTTATTAATATTATAAGAGATCAGTAACACGCTGTGTTTACAATACGTGTAAACCATTGCCCACAGGTGACAGGCATATTACAGTCATTTTTAACATCTTTTCAGCAGATAAGATCGTCATTAATTTTTTTTTCCCATCACAAATTCCTATAGCTGTGGCACCTGTATTCTCTCATCTGGTTTAAACTAATTGAATGGCATCAACAATCTGCTATTTATGACAGACAAGTGACATTTTTAATTATAGCCTACATAAGTGATTTTATTATATTTTCACAGATTCCTGTACTGTTCGTGATATCTATGAATATAACTGTTCATTTGTAGGACAAACAGGATTCAGGACAGTTGCTTGAATTTCAGAACCGTATTTTAAGGATAGCTTGTGCTATCATTAAAATGCTGCTACTGTAATATGACTGACAATAATATATCACTAATAAAAGCCATTCTGCATGATCAAAGGATGTGATCTCCCTCTCTTACACACTCTTATTACTACATCTGAGTACTGGTGCACCATTCATAAACACACAGGCTGGCATTGACACAATTGTGCTTTATTGCTGTACAGGTACAGTACTTATAAAACATTGGGAAGATAATAATTATGAAATATCACATACAATCTTTTTTCTTTCCACAAACACATATGTATGCAGGTTAAAATATACTGTATGTCATGTACAAAAGAAAGACTACCATAAAAAAAACAACACTATGAAAGGCAGTGAGATACCCCTGTTCAGGTGCTAAAATATCATGTCTTTCCGGACAACCATACATGGACTGGGGACAAAAAAAATGGCCATTCTGCACTGGCTGTAGCACCAGAGAGAAGAGGATTTTTAAATTCCTGACTAACAGCGAAGACTGGCAGTAATCTGGCTGCCAGAGCCTGGTGACGGTTACAACAGACTGAGCTAGGTCATCAGGGACTGTATATGATGGAACTGATATGTGTGGTCCAGTTAAAGGTGGGTGATGAGTGTTTGGATGAGAGACAGGGGACAGTGCAGTGATTCACAGTGCAGTGGGAAGCAGTTCTTCACATTAGACAGACATTTTTATCTTTTCAGCATGAGCATGTTGTAGGGGGCGAGGCCCAACATGCGTTCATGCAAGGTAAAAAGCACTGATATGCTTTAAAAGACAAGAAAAAAAACAAATAATCTCCTCATTTCATAATATCAGTGAACATGATAATACATAGAATCTAACGCACATGACTAACCACAACCCTGATCGTACTGAAGGACCAATACAGAGGCTATAAATTCTCTTTTATTGGCATTGGCAAGGTTGAATAGCTTGATCTTGGTTCCTTTCTATTTTGTTTGATCACAGACAGGTTTAAATCCTTGTGTGGCTGAACTGAATCATTCTGTGATAAAAAATGTTTGACATACACTTAACAAAAACATAAAAGTAACACTTTTGATTTTGGTCCCATGTTATGTGAGTTGAAATAAAAATCCAAGACTTCTTCTATGCATACGAAAGGTTTACTTCTCTCAAATTTTGTTCACAAATTTGTTAAAATCTCTGTTAGTGAGCACTTTCCCTTCACCAAGATAATCCATTATCTTTACACACGTGTACCTTAGACTGGTCACAATAAAAGGCAACTCTTAAATGAAATATCTTTAACTGAAAGACTCCATATTACCTATGGAGTTAAGATGGCTGCCACCTGCAAAAGAAGAGAGCCTTCAGTAGTGTGCAGATCTCAGCAAAGGAAATTTGGATGTAACCCATTTATAATCACATTTTGATAAGGAACTGTTATTTAATTACATTTTTTCTCATTAACTGTAACAGATTACAATTTAATTTATTTTGTAACTTAATTACATGTTACAGTAACATGTAAGTAGTTTCCTTTCAGTATCTGACACTGCTTGTATCCTATTAGACATTTGTGTGAAATTTTGTCGTACTAGACGTATGAATTCTTGAATTACGGCAAAAAATGTGTAGTGTGAGTGAGGTCACAGCGACCTTCGACCACCAAAATCTAAGCAGTTCGCCCTCGAGTCCAAGTGGACGTTCGTACCAAGTTTGAAGAAATTCCCTCCAAGCCTTCCTGAGATATCGTGCTGATGAGTGGGATCAAACTTTTGCCTGCCAAAACCTAATCAGGTCATCCCTGAGTCAGAGTGGTCATTTGTGTAAAGTTTGAATAAAAATCTCTTATGGCATTAGATACCGCTTGAGATACAAGAATGGGATGACCCAAAAACATAATGCCTCTCTCCACAATTGTCATGGAAATAATTCATTAGGCATCTGAACTATGGCTATTTCACATAGGGCTACAGATAACAAATTTGTCCTTGGAAGGCAAAGTCATGATCCGCCCTACTCTGCCTCTGATTAGCTTACCTTGATATTCTTACCCTAACCTTAACTAATCCGTCCTCATGCATAAATCTAATCAACCCAACAAACTAAGGCAATGGGAACTAGCCAACTCAAGGCAGTGTAGGCTGGGTCATGACTTTGCCCTTGTGAAAAAAATAAAAAGGTATTTGTGTCTGTAGCACTATGTGAAACGAACTGCACATTTTAGAGTGTCCTTTTATTGTGACAAGTCCAAGACACACCTGAGCAATAATCATGCTGTTAAATCAGCACCTCTCTATGCCACACCTATCAGGTGGAAGAATTATCTTGGGAAAGGTGAAGTGCTCACTAAAACAGACTTTACAAACTTTTGAACAAAATTTGAGAGAAATTAACCCTTCAGGAGCATAGAAGAAGTCTCAGATTTTTTACTTAAACCCATGAAAAACAGGAGCAAAAACAAAAGGGCTGCATTTATATTTTTGTTGAGTATAGTTCTGCAATGCAGCAGTACTCATGCAACCTAAATCACATCAGGCGTGAATCATGGAGCAAATCAATACCTTATCAGAAATACTGCATCGTTATTAACTTGCTTGGAAAAAAAAACGTGGACTGCATACATAACTTCTGGAGACAATAATCACATTAAGCAGTCAGGTACAATGTTTAGATACAGGCGCTTGTTCCAGTAATAAGTTACACAAGGTTTCATTGATGTGCACAGGCAGTGAAAGAAATTTTTTTTTATTTATACATTCAGCCAGTCAGTCGAAAAAATGCAGCTCAGCTGATTCTCCATCTCTGTTGTGAACATGAGCGACCTCCGCTAATTCTTCTTGGATATTTGTGCACCTCCACGCACTGACAGCAGCCGAGATCGATCCTGTGATGGTGCTGCTAATTCGTAAGGCTGAATCAATCAGACACATTGTGGGTGATCAGTGGGAATGAGAAATCAATTAGAGCTATTGATACTTTGCGGCTCTAACAATTCAGACCGATCTTCAAAGATCAAACAGCTTGTTGAGACACACCCAGCCCATTACAGAAGTCAACACGACACCACATAAATATTGTGCAATAAAACATCCATATACAATGAAAACATCTGCCTTGCATTGTAGGAACAGAACAACGGGGTCAAGAGGGGGAAAAAAAAACGAAGAATATTAAATAGAGTATAAAGAATTTCATAGCCATAGACAATCATTCTGAAAAAAAGATATTCACATTTTAAAATAAACCTCTTCTCTTTACCTCATTGCATCTAACCCAAGACATTCTTAAATCTCAGTTTCACCATCATAGACAGTATTATCTCATCTCTTTCTCGTCTTTCTGTTCAATCTGTGTGCTTCTCTGCTATAGTAAAAGCTAGAACATACAACACTGGTCACTATTTACAGAGTGGTTACCATGGAGACACCCGTAGAGCCGGTTTGATCCATTAGGAAGGTGGGGGCAAGGTCAAAGACCAAGTCGGGGGGAAAAGGGTTCTGTTTGTTTGGGTCAAGTGGGGGAAAGGAGATGAAGGTAATGGCCGCCTGTGTGGACACGCCCACAGTGGAGGAATCTGTACAAGAATCGAGTTCGTCTGTGCGCGAGTTCCTGAGCTCTGCACAGTCTCCTGCACAACACTGAACACGTGAATCTGTTCAGGTGTTGATGAGACACAATGAGAGTTAAGTCGCTACTTTTCAAGTGTAGACTGTTTTTCTTTTTTTTGTTTCACTTTTTTGACATGTTCTTTTGATCTATTTAGAAATGGTCCATTGAGTCACCACAGAACCACAGTAACAGCTTTGATTTGGTCATTTATGTCAGTCTGTACATATATGGGGACTACTATGGGGACATCAGTTTTTATAAGTATACTTGTTAGTTTGGACATGTCTTTCACAAGTTGTCACTTTGGCACAGAGTTTCATGTTCTCAACATGAACTACATACCTGTCAGCTAAAGTAATCTTAGCATCACTTTTATACCTTAAACCAAAGCAGGTTTTTTTTTTTGTTGGATCCCCTTTTCCGAGTAAAGGTTAGTGCAGTAGTTTGCATTTTTGTCCCTCAAAGGCTGGTGGTAGCAATGGGGAAGAGAAGTGCACCTTGGGATATTATACTGAGGTTATTCTGACCCCTGGTCGCTCGTTGCCAGGGCTGCAGTAGCACTTAGAGCCCAAATGCGAGACGCTAAGTGAGAGCTGTGTACCTGAAAAGGTCCCAGGTCTAAGCCAGTACATTGATGCTAAAAACTGGAGGTGTCCGAAGGCGTCCGTTGACTTGTAAACTTCAGAGAGGTCCGAGACTCGGTGGGGGGCGCACACACAAGCACTCATGGAACTTGACAGGACAGCAATCACATCAAGTATAATCAGCACCATGTTTTGGGGTGGAGATCCTTTGTGTGCGGCAGAACACAATGATAGGCTGGGATATGGATGGACTAAAAGGGGCTATGTAATATCTGACTATTATGAAAATGCTGCTAGTCTGCTCTTTATTTCAGCCTCACACTGATGGACATCATGTTCTGTCTCAGAAGATCTGAAAATAAATAACATTGTGATCTTTATTGTTTTTCTGTCTGTTTTTCTCTTATTCTTAATAAAATCTTTGATCACAAGAAAATAAGAAAGCAGCTCCCCATGCACCTCTACTGTGTCTGCTTTCCACTCATTTTTCACAGATAACACTTGTCAGTGTCAGAGTGCTGAGATGGGGAATCCTCCACAGTCGAGGTCAAAGGCGCGGAGGCAGGACCTTCAGCCCAGGGACGAGGCTCGCGCTTTTGGGATTGGAGGTTTAACCTAGCCTCTGGGCAGTGAGGTTGCTTGGTCCACATAAAAAAAAAAGGGCATGTGCGAGTGTGGCTGAAGAGAAGGAGGGGCGAGGAACTATGTAGCCAATACATGTGCCTGCATCACACAACCACTGTCACGGAGAGGCCTTCCTGTTGGTCCAGAGCAGCGTGGGGGGCAGGGGTGGGGACTGAGGAGGACGATGCTTCCAGTTGCCCCGCCCCTCGCACTGCGCTCGCCTCCATCGCAGGAGCTCCCCGAGGGCAGCGCTCTCATCCCCATTGGTCAGATGGGGACGTCGCTGGAACACCTGGAAGAAGAAAATAGAGCATGTTTGCATTCAAATCACACACTTGAATAATGATTTTCTCCTGTATGGATCGACAAGCAGACAAAAGAAAGCTGAAATGAGCAGGCTATGACTGGAGGTGGTAGAGACAAGGGAGCGTGAAGGACAAACAGTTTATGAGAAGAACAAAACTAAAATTACCACATTTATGCCTCTGTGAACCATTCAAGTTTCAGTTTTAATCCATGTTTGTCCAGACTCATATATTTAAAAATGCATGATTCCAGTGAATCATTTCCAGTGAGAAACATGCAGTCTTCATGTTTTTACAGGAGTACAGAGGACTGTACATTGTGATATCACGGTGAAGCTGACCTTTGAACTTTTGGATATAAACTGTCATCACCTCATAATTTTATCCTATTACGTAGAAACTGTATGTGTTGAATTTTGTCATAATTGGCGTATGAACTTTTGAGTTATGGCCAAAAACATGAGGGTCTTGACCTTGATCTTTGACCTCTTTGACCTTGTACCAAATGTGAAGAAATTCCTTCCATGTGTTCCTCAGATACAGCATTCACAAGAACGAGACAGACATGAGGTCACAGTGACCTTTGACTTCCAAATTCTAAACAGTTCACCCTTGAGTCCAAGTGGATGTTTGTGCCAAATTTGAAGAAATTTCATCAAGGCGCTGAGGTATCACGCTCAAAAGAAGGAGACGAATGGACGGACAACAAGAAATCATAATACTTTTAGCCACAGCTGTCCCAGATGCAGAGGCATGAAAAACATAAACATTATCTTACTGTCATTGTAAAAGCATCCTCAAAACAGACGAAAGAGATTCAAAATATCTTCTAATCGTGTCTTCTTTAGAGATGACCATCTCCAGAGTAAGGAAAGTAGGACAATTTTGTCTGATCCGTCATCTTGACAGAGACAGTAATCACTGGGCTGGGTTTCTCCTCTTAAAGTAGGACAGTTTTTCTCATGAATCATTCTAACAAACAACAGATGAATCTGGGACTGGCACTGAGCCATCTCATGAGACAGCTGATACAGAGGGAAGCAGTGGAGGGGGGATCCCCTCTCTGACTGACAGCTTTAACAGCTCGGCTCATTTCCATATTCTGTCTCTGGACTCTCCATACATCACCTCAAAGTAGAGCTTGTGAGTTACAGCTGGGACCCCCGTGCAGCGAGCGCCTCTTGTTCTTTCTCACCCACACACTCACATGCACATATCATTCTGTATGGAGCACACCATCAGTCATCTGCCACTCAATACCCAGGTAAATCAATCAGACAGGAATTCCAATCTCCCTCAGTCAGTAATACCAGCAGCAGGACCGAGCCCTGATGATCCAGACCAGATTAGGAACTGGAGGTTGTAATCATGGCTGTTGATGGGCTGTTACAGGGCAAAATGTTTCCTCATGCTTCAAATGGGATTTTTTCATACAGTTTAACAAATGCCATGAAAACACCAAAAGCAAAAATGTGTTTTTCTGTCTAAGCACTTTCTGTCTCCCCTACACTCACATAGCACTCAGACAAGAACTCATTGATTCTCACTTGAAAAATGCCTCACACATATTTAGTTTACTTTAGTAAATAAGTCTAATAAATATATTGCCAGCTATATGTTTTAACATTCTCATAATTACGGAGTAAAACTTGATTTGATGGTATAATTGGTAGGAATTGTAGCAATATACAGTATATATATATTGCATACTGTGATACTGCAATAAAAAATGTTTCATTAAGGGTCACTGTGATAACATCTACTGTGATATTATGTTACTTATTTTTATTCTATTTTATGAAAGGACCGCTACTGACTGTTGCATTGTTTTTATACATCTTTTGTACATCTATTAAGCAAACATTCATTAATAAGGACAATGCATGCCAATTCTTTGCACACGCTTATTATCATGGCTGGCAACTTTTATCTTATTTTATTAGAAAAAGGAAGCAGAAGTGCCTTGAGTTAAAGCAAAAATGAATTTTATACAAACAAAAAAGCTATACACAGATAGATTTATTATTTAATAAATGCAATTTTTCATGTTGTCACTATTTATCACGGTGAATGTTGTATTGTGGACTTTATATTATGGCATTATTGTACATTGAGCTTTTTGTTACATCCCCAGTAATCTCAGTTTCTTTTATAACTTGCTTCCTGCAACAGTTGTTCCACCTTCCAATCTATTTTTCACATCTGCTTGAGTTGGAGCTACAAGCTAAACCAAGTCAGCAGTACTTATAATGCCACACTTTCCCTGCATACTGCAGCATACACCACATATATTGTTGCATTAGACACAGACACACAGGCACACATGCACACACTCGTACACACACACGCCAATAAATGCACATTGCGTACATTATATATTTTGACATACATTCATAGCCAGTATCACATGCACATATCTGGAGTGTGCATATCACACCTGTGAGTGTCCATATATACACACGCACGCACGCACGCATGCACACACACGCACACGCGCACGCACACACACACACACACACACACACACACACACACACACACACACAGATTGATTGCCTGCGCAAGCACAATACTCAATGACCTAATCCATAATTTACACCTTCTTGCCAGGCTATTCTCTGCACTGGCGCCAGCCGGGAACACCAGCTACTGGAACAGTAGACAAGTAGGAACACCGCGTCCTTCTGCCATGCTTGACTGTACATGGACACACGCACACACGCACACACACACACACAATAACTCTGAGAGAACATTTTGAGCGATTCATAGTTTCTGGCCTTGATGCCTGAAAAAATAAATCATTTTAATAGTCATCTTCAAAGTGTCAGCATAGCATCAAAGTAAAATGGTATTCACTGCATTTATCTCATGCTTAGAACTCTCTCTTAAGTCAAGTATGAGGGCACTTGAACATCACGCGTGCTATAGAAAGCACAGTTTGGTTTGAGTTTGCAGCACTGCAGGAAAAAACAAGGCCCTCTAAAATAGCCAGTAGATTGTCCTTAACACCAGTGACATCACTATAACATCATTGTCAGGAAGAACAACAGAGAGCTCAGTTTTCTTGATCAATATAGTAAAGTCTGAGGAAATTATTGTTTCCATTGACTACATTTAGAATCAACCATTAACTGGACAGCCACATGAAAAGTGGTAATTTTGCTTTTTGTCAGCATGCCCCCACCAAAGCAGCCCGTTTTAACACAGGGCTGTTTCCTGTTTTAACACCTGCTTACTTGTATTTCCTCACAAGGGCAGAGGGGAGGGAGCCAATATCAAAACCAACATGTAAATGGATTAGTAATGTCATGATAAAAATATGGTAATGTAGAATGACTAGTGGTCATTCCAAACTCATAAACTGAGTGATAAAAACCTCCGAGCTTGTCCTCATAAAACACACACACATTCTGTTGCCAAACAGCTCTACATGCTACACACCCACACACGTACACACAGACTGATAAATGTCAGGTGGGCTAGCCTTTATGTTTTCTGATTGACCCAATTCAGTTCTGTGTGTACTTTACATATGCACCCTCGGCACAGAATATAAACAAATTAAAATATATTGCTGCCTTTAATAAACTAGGTGCTACACTTCCCATCATGTGCACATCACAGACAAAAGAAAGTATCAGCCACACTTTATTTTATAGTACACCCATAAGATGTAACAAGCTGCACTTTGGATTAAATTATACAAAAACTAGAAATAATATGTTCTTTATTAGACAGTATTCGATCCTTTACTAGACACTTGAGACACTAGACTTTACTAGAGGATAATTAGGAGATAATTAGGTCTCACTGTTTGACTGTTATTAGACTTTTAGTGGTGTACTGTAAACTAAAGTGAAATCACATATTTGATACTTAAAACAATATGTAAACCACATCTACCGAGTAAAGGCCAAAATTATAGAGGTAGCTCTGTTTTAATGTGTCCCTAATTATCCTCTACAAAAGTCTAATAAGGGTCTAACTGTGGAAAACAGACTTTATTTTGGAGTACAGTTCTGTTAAAATGTGTCCCTAATTACCCTCTTATATATCTATTAAGAGTCTGACATGTCTAATAAAGAACACATTTTTTTGTAGTTTATGTCTAATTTGTGAAAAGTATAGATTTTTACATCATATTAGTGTACCATTAGGAGTATGGTGTCTATGAGGGTATAACTAAGGTCTAATAAGAACATATTATTTTCAGTTTTGTCTAATTTAATACAAAATACAGCTTGTTATGTTTTATCAATGTACTATAAAATTAAGTGCGACAAAAAATCGATACACATTTTTTAAGACACTAAAACAGAGAGGTCACTAAATTGCTTCTATTTCTAGAACCATTTTACCCAGACTGGCTGATGGGAGCAGAGAGTGCAATGGGTGTAAAAAGAGAGGGACTGATTTGAGGGGGTGATGTTAGTGGTCATTGATGAGCTATGTGTGAGCTCTTTCCTGGAAATTTCCCTAGAATAGGTTGGGTGACGTGGGGATTTCTGAGAAACTAGCATGATACCTTTACTCACACATATGCTTTAACGCAGACAAACAGGGGATTCATGCAGATACACCGAGGCTCCCAGTCTCTGTTCTTCTTGTCCTTGTCATCACTAACATGTTGTTATTTTGAACAGCAAACATGTGGCACAATCACTTTCCCACTTAAAATGTCATTACATCTGCACACATTTTGTCTAAAGGGAAAAACAAAGAATATTAATCTCTGGACCATTCAACCATTTAACTGGTAAAACAGTCTGTCTGTCTATTCTTTATGTAATTAGTCTAGACTGCTGTTGACTACTAACTACAGGAACCAAAACAAACCAGTCCATTCATTCCAAACTGAGTTATCTGTCCGCCTCGTCTTCCTTCATCCTTTCCCTTTTCATTTCATTTATCCCATTAGATCTGCTAATCCTACGTAAACACAGTCTGGAATGCAGCTAATTGAAAGGCATTCTGGGTCGCAGAGTTGTTCCCATCTTATCTTGAATGGACTCATGGTGATGACCCTGTTCAGGACAACGCACTTGATTAATAACGTAAGGAACCAAGTGTCTCTTTTTCCACATTTCAGTGGTAATAATCACACTTTCACTGACCAGTTCAGACACATGAGGATGAAGATCTGGAGTAGATTTCTAAGGGAGCACAACTCGTACTTAGATGTTACAGCAGTGACAAAAAAAGAGTCTGGAAAAAAGATTTTTCTGAAGGGTTTAAAAAGTGGGCTGTGTGATGGGTTCAGCAACATAAAATCAGCAGATGAATAAACAACAATAAAAACTGCAGCTCTCCTCTGTTGAACAGACTTAGTCAAAGTGCACGTGTCTGTTAGCGGGAAAATCTGTGTGTGTCAGTGTTGGTATGGATGCTCACTTGCATGTGCACTAGCACTAGCTAAGCATCAAAGGAAACAAGGATGCCTACTGTCCACTACAAGTTGCATTTACTCAGCACTGATCACCTCTTATGTTTAGGGATGCAAAATATTATTTTTCTTTACCAATATCCTATAAACAGCAGTTTCCATGGTAATTTTGACCAAAAACAATTTCAGCTCAAATGTAGAAAATATTGGTTGAACATTTGCAAAACTGATTTCTTGCAATCTTGTTGCTTCAAGTGAACACATCAAAGGGGAGAAATTGGCTTCCTCTATTCCTTCTAGAAGATCTAGAAGATCTATTTTAAATTGAATACTTGTTGTCACTTTTATATTAGATTAGAGTTGAAATACATGAATGCAACCTGGGACCTAGTTTTTTTGTTTTGATGTCCTGTTTGTCTTGTGTCTTGTGATGCTGCTCCTCATGCCTTTTAAATTGCCCCTTGGGGACAAATAAAGTGTTTTGATTGATTGATTGTTTTGTTTTGTTTTGTTTTAAACATATTTTGGGATTCTAAATGACTAATAGGTACACATTAGTTCTGAAACTGTCCCAGTAGATTGCTTCAGCCAGCAGCCACGAGACTGGCGGCAATGACTGCAACGTAATGCTTGGGGGTGAGGGTGCCTGTCAAAGTACAAAAAGTGCCCGTTTTTGCCACTTTCGGCCTTTGTTATTCCAACTGTCTGGTTTTACACTAACAGTGATTGCTAGGGTTAGGTTTCATTTGGATGCGAACTAACCATTTAAAATACAAAAGTCACACAAAAACACAAACTTAGTGATTAAGGCAGCAGTAGAACCAGCATCTCCTATGTGGATTAAAAGTACCATTTTTGTCGGAGGAGTCTGGTGGCTTTGACGGGGGTGATAGATCAGCTTCAGTTCCCTGTCGTAAATGGCTGTCTGTAAAGGATTTCTGTGGGCATCCTTTCCATATTGTTGTCATGACAATCTGAGCCTGTCAGTGGCAAAGAAATACTTGAGGTAATCTACTGGACCGATTACAAAACTTTTAAATATATATATATATATACAGTATATATACTGTATATCATCTCACTGAATACTGATAGCCTTATATAAAAAAAATAAATTTAAAGTGTAATTTGAATATATTTTATCCTATAATGTGATTAGAATGTTCTTTGAGTATCGAGAATGATAATGAGCAAGTATATAGATGGAGAGAGTCTAGCTGAACCCAAGAGTTGCAGTTTCTTTTCAGCAATGAGGAATAAAAAAAGAAGGGGGGTGGCAGAGCAGCAGCATCACCAATTCTACAGACCAGTGTTTAAAGAAAAAAGAGCAAAGTAAAAAGCAGGTAAAGCCAAATGATCGCCTGCAAAAGCAGTGGTTTTCAACATTTTTCCTCCACATTTTCAGAAGATTTGAATCTTTGGGTCAAAAACTACCAAACATTTTGATCAAAGCATTGTTGTAATTTTTCTGCCACAAATACTGGTTATTACTGATATCCACTTTGATCGCAATGAATTCAGGATGATCACATCTTGCTCCATGAAGGAGCAAACTCAAAATTCTTCACAGCCACTTTTCAAGTTTACAGGAATAATTCATACTCAAAAATAGACTTTGGGTGGAGTTTTACTTTAAAGTTAAACAAAACTTCTGAGGCTTTTAACAAAATGAGGATCATTACTGTCATGATCCCACACTGGGGCTATGAAAAACACTGCTATTAAGGGTGGAGAGCAGCGAGGAATGACATACACTCACCACATCCCTACATGTGAACAGGGCCTCCAGTGAGCCCCCCTGCCCCCACCCTCGCTGTTTTAGAGGGCGGCCCCCGCACCGAACGGAGAAAAGTTGAGATGACCCCTCTGGAAGATAAAGGAGGGAGTGAGAGTAACGGCACAGCTTGTTAGAATCAAAGGGAGAGACAGAGAAAAGAGTCATTTGGGTACAAGAGAACAGCAGCAGGAATGTGCTTCTGGCTGTTTAAAAGCTGTAAGAAGACAGCCTAAAACAGGGTGTGCTGGCACATCACACACACACTCTCACACACACACAAGCTTCAGAAAGATGCATTAGGTGAGTTCACCCTTAGCATTCAACAGTGAACCTGAGGACTGTGTAGTGAGTACACAGCGTGCCTTCACATCTCTAGTGTCTTACAGTATGAATGGTGTGTCCTTAGCTTCCCTGAAAGTGGGACACTATGTACTTTGCTCATTGTTGTGCTTCATGCACCACTGACAGTAACACTCAATCACTGACTGATGCAGTCTGTGATGAATCTGAATTAGTTTGCATGCGGTGAAACTGTCTTACGAGGAGTAGGACAAAACAGGTGTATCCTGAATTTGTGATGCAGTGACACAGAACTTGCTGTGCAGAAGTTTACATGTACTTTTGTTTATTTTGTTGTGATAATAAAATAATGATTTACTCTGTAGCTCAGCAACTTGAATGGAGGCTGGTCAATATAATAAGGGTGACTTCAGTATTTTTCAACTTGGTCATTGTATTGAGCGAGAGTGCTGCAGCCAGCTGAAGCAAAACTGATATGCTACATAATCTCTCATGGCAACGTCCACTAAAAGTGCTTGTTTTTGCCACTAACAGACATAGATTGTTATTCCAAATGTTTGACATTATGGAAAGGATCTTGGCAGAGACAGAACTTTTTTTTCTTTTTTAAAGTAAGATACCTTTGTTTAACCAGAAATGGCGGTTGTATTTCTCTGGCCAGACAAACCAGACTCCCTTTGAAAAACTTTCAACACTGTCATCGTCATTTTAACTCACAGAAACAAAATAATTCCACCTTTTCAATAACTGCCTACTCTGGCTGCGTGGTTGAAATAAACCCTTAATTCACTGAGGTACTGTAGATGTGAAAATATTCTGGCTGTACACGCCGTTCCTGTACACTTCCCGGGTACTTCTCTGAAGACTTTTGACCTCCCTCTCACTCCTCTTCAGATATTTTCACATCTAATGCGGTGAACTAAAGATTAATTTTGCCAAAAACCAGAGTCGGTAATTGCTGGAACAATGGAATGATGAGCCAAGACAGGTTTGGTGTGTTTATTTTGATTCTGTCGAGTTCGAATGAAGATGACAATGTTGAAATTGCAGTTTTGCAAAGGGAGTCTGGGTAGTTTGGCAAAAGCAATAAAACTGATTTCTGACTAAACAAAACATATCTGACTCTTTTAAAAAAGGTCCATCTCTGCGGGAATTCCTTCCATAATGTGTCAGACACTTTTAATAACAATCTGAGCCTGTCAAGAGCAAAAACAAGCACTTTTAGTGGTTGACGTAATGGTGCGTAATAGCCCAGAGGGATTACGTTGTAGCTTAGTTTAGCTTCTGCTGGCTGCAACACTCTGGGCAAGTTTTTAAATTTTTGAGCTCATTAGTTACTTACTGTAGACACAAACATGGGAAAATAAAGTTCCAAGTTGAAAAAAACCCTTTGAGAGCTACCATCAAATTTCATACTCAAGTCAGATCTTTTTTTTTTAATTGATGGACCTCTCTCTCACTAACAAACACAAAAGTTTAGATTTGTATTTGTGAAAACAAAATAAAATGTGATTCTGCCAATAAATGAAAACATTGTTATACATTCACAAGTGAATTTCATGCTTTAGAGATGAAATCTGCTCCAGCACAGGATTATGGTCTTGAGAACCTTGTGTCACTATGTTGTGACTGTCTGTCCCTGTCCCTGACTGTGGAGGTCTGCATGTTGTGTTGGTCATTTGAGTGTGATCAAGCCCTGATGTCTTGTGCTTATCAGTTTGTGGTGTGTCTTAGTTTTCAAAAGATTCTTTCACTCATAGACAGTTTCCATTTTGTCATCAGAGTTTTATTAACTGCATATATTAGTGGCTGTGTGTGTGTGTTCCTACATGATAGCATATTTGTGTGTGTGTGTGTGTGTGTGTGTGTGTGTGTGTGTGTGTGTGTGTGTTTGTGTGTAAGTGTGCAGGACATTAAATTCAATCCTGTAACCATACACCTGTCTCTAGAGCAAGAGAAAGCTCACATGTCATGAGTGATACGTGTTGTTCAAAGGAGGCCACTTTCCTGTCCACTCAAAATGTCAACAAACCCAAAACAAAACACAGCCCTGATATAGCTGTGTAGTGGCTGTGTACATGTTGGAGCAGGTGTGTGTGTTGCATGCATGTGTATGTGTGTGCCAGTGTAGATGTGTGTTAGACAGTAAGGTTACTATGAAAAGAAATGTCACCTATTGCCACCTGTAAGACACATAAGGTGTCTTTATGTGTATCTACCTGAGTATGATGGCTGTCCAAGTGTCTGTGCAGAGAAGTGGAGGTGGAGGAGTTTGACTTGCTGTGACTCTCATCCTCCAGCGACCCTGAATGCATAATACACAAAAGCATGTTACAAAGCAGAAAACATCTGACTGGAAGTTGCCCACACACAGACAGGTACAGAGTGAAGGATACCTCACACTTCAAAAGCAAGCAATTGGCAGAGGGTTGAAAAAGCTTTTGTCATTTTGTCAAGGCTTTTGTCAGAGAGGACACTATAGCTGTCAATCTCTCTGAACGTTTAAAGCTATAGTTGGTAATCCTGTTCAGAAACACTTTTTGTTATACTGGGTCTGTCTCTTATACACATCTGATGTGTATAAGAGACAGGAATCGTGTACCGTGGCTCAATCTCGCGGATGAACTCCTTGAACCCGTCCCCCTGCCAGATGTTAACTGGTCTCATATCTTTGCAGATAAACTCAGTCAGCTTTTTCGTAATTGCCTCTTGCCGTCCAGGTGGCAGACAACGAGATGAGGAGGGATGCAAAAACGATGTTATTCTTGGCTGTTTTGACTGTGGCTCTTCCTCAGCCGCTAACTGTTCTGCGTACTCCGCGTAATGCACTGAATGGAGGTGTGCGCTCATGTTGCTCGTAGTCGAGTGGTACTTTAATGACTTACGGCATAATTTGC
>JAJHUR010140508.1:1624840-1670081 GCA_027495735.1 Lutjanus campechanus | reverse complement strand
GAAACGTGATGAGTGCGCACAGGGAGGAGGGAGGGACAGAGGGGGGCGGGAGCAGCAGGAGACATGAAGGCATCTGATTGGTTCCTTTCCATTCGGACCGAATGGCAAGGATTGGTCAGAGTTTTTACAGGCCTGCAGCTGACACAGAGGTCTGATTCTTTTCCTTCCTTTTTCTGAATACATAATATATTGACTACTCTCAGGATAGAAGGACCATTTCACCCAGTATAACAAAAAGTGTTTCTGAACAGGATTACCAACTATAGCTTTAAGGAATATTATTATTACTCTGGCTGCAGCAGAAGAATTAGGAACTTCTTTTATGATATCTGCAATATGATATATCTGTCTCCTTTCCTTATTTCACTCATTCTTTTGTGTAATTTCCCTCCCTTCCTCAGTGCCTGTACTCATCTAGACGCATGCCTACACAACAACATGACACTCACATACCTTTGTATAGACTTTCACAATATATTTAACCTGAAATTGATATTATCTTTGCAGCTCTGCATGTGTGCATTCTTGGATTTCCTATTCTATATCTGGTGAACAAAATAAACAGTATTTCCTTCACCATGACCACAAAACATAACAGCCAAAATAAAATGATGTAAATAAAAATATCCTCCTGCTTCCTTTTAACTGGCTATTGTATTTTTCAAGCAGAAGTAGCTTAGTTCTTAAGGTCTTAGCTTGGGAGCTGGAGAGTCGTCAGTTCAAGTGTAGCATGGATCAAAGTACGGAGCATGGACTGGTCGGTGGAGAGGTGCCAGTTCACCTCTGGGCACAGCCAAGGTGGTCTTGAGCAAGGCATCAAACCCCTAACTGCTTGGGGTGCCTGATTATATGTATGAAACTACTCAAACTACACAATAGAACAATGTCAATGCTTCAGCGTCTTAGCAGAAACCATCCAGTCTAAAGAGCTGACTCCACAAAAGGTGGTGTTAACATTAGCATTTAATGTAAATCAATATGATTGCTAGTTGACATAAAGGCTAGTGAAGAATTACATTACTTATGGCTGTATGTAACAGCTAGTTAATGATGTAATATGGTGGCTTGTTACGATGTTCCTAAGTTTGCTAAGCTTTGCTCAAGAAAGTACAGAAAATAAAATGCCACAGTCATTTTGTTAAAGCCTAGGCATCTTGATAGTCAAGTGTCAAAGTGATTCATCAAACACTGAAAGCAAAATATCATGTGGCAATTGGAGCATAAAATATACCAATCCAATACTGCAGGTGGGGTTTGGTATGATGTTGACAGAAAAGAAATACAAATTAAGAGTTTTCTAAGAAGGAAACCAGTTAGTTGTAAATAATCTATAGCTGCAGCCCTACTAGTACATATTATCTGTTTTATACTCTGCATCAATCCACTTTGACGATACAGCGAGCCACTGATATGAAAAATGTGATTTGAATCATCAAAGTAAGTGTTACCATTGGAGATCTGGTTGCCGTTCTCTATGGGGGCGGGGCTTGGGGAGTGAGGAGAGTGGTTGTTGGCGTTTTTGTCCTGAAGCTGCAGAGATGGTGAGGTGGGGGCCGAGCCACATTCTTCCCTCCCTGGCAGATTGATATTAGAATTGAATCCTGGGAGAAATATAGCCAAAGGAAACACAGAGGATATCAGTGCATGTCATATTCAGTAGACATTAAATACAGTCAATATTTAGATACATATCATCAAAGCATTTATGGAGTACCATAAACTCCCAAACAGTGCAAGGAGTCTGCGTGTTGTTTTAATCGGGCATATTGAAAAGCAACATTATACAATTTTATAATTTAGCTAATCATGTGTTAATTTCCAGTATTGTTACTCCTCCTTGCACATCTATCCTAGCATTTTAAAAAGTATTCATTCACTCTGTCTGCCTGCTAGGAAGGTGACTCCACATGACCTAACTCTACCCCTGCTGCTGCTCCTCGCGACTCACATGCTCTCACACAGTGAACGAGTAAGCGACTGTGGGCTGTGTATGGGTGTGTGAATGGGGATTTGTCAGCTGCCATCCCACACTGAGAATGCGTGCCTCATGGCCCCCCCCATGGTCACAAGATGCCTAAATATAAACTTAACTCTACTATAGGTCCCATGGGGTAAGTGCGTGTTTCTGAGGGACAGAAGGCCAGGTAGAGGCAGACAGCGCATGTGAGGGCTGCATGCTTGTGAAGAGCTGAGTCACGCTGAATGACTGTAATGAGAGAGAACTGCATTTTCATCCAATTTTAGGAAATTTGTATGTTACTGTTAGGGCATGAGGTGTCCTATGACAGTGATTCCCTGAAGCCTGCCAAGACCACCTGCCCTCTTCCCCTGGCATTCCTGTGGTTTTCTCATTCCCTGTGGATGAGGAGAGAGAGGAGGAGGAGGAAGGAGAGGCAGCTGCTCTTCACAGAGATGTCTGGGATAGCAGCTGTAACCCCTGGCCACTCCCACAGCGTCAGGTATCACACTCGGTCATTTAACAGCCGAGAGGGAACGGAAGTAGGCCATCCTGTTAAGCCCATCGGCATCCCAGTGTGCTCTGATCTAAGCAGACCGCCTTGCTTTGCCTACTCAAAATAACAGCAAGGTTGTGAACCCCAGTGCCACCACTGTCACACACACTGTTTCCATGATGCCAGCGCTTTTTCTGCACAGGTCGAGCTGCTGACGCAGAGTCAAGTGCGAGACGTCACGTGAGGCAAATGCGTCAGCCTGTGCACTTGCTCTCATACCGTCTCTTATAAGGACTTCAGGTTCCTAACCCTTGAGCTTGTTACAGTTATAGAATTATGACACAACTGTGTCTTATACAAACCCAGTAGCTCCTCAATAATATGAGCCTGTAACATGATGACCCATCAACAGCTAATACTTTAACTTGATTATAATTTTTCTAACTGTTTGGGATGTCCTATTTGCTGATGCTGAGCAGTCACACCGCCTTCAGTAGAACATGAGTGAGCTGTTAAATATTTGATACCCATCCTCATCATTCTACTGCTCATGTATTATTAACCCAGCCACAACTAATACACTTCGAGGAAAGAGAGACTTAGATAAAAGCACGGTGGGACAACGCAGCTTCTACGTTCTCTCTTATCCCTGTGCTTTCTCAAGCGGCAGTGTAGATGGGAAGCATGGTTTGTGTGCTATTGCAGAGCAGTGACCATTAGGGCCGATACTGGACTAACATTAGGAAGTAAAAAAAATAACAATATCAATATATTGGCTAATATTGCAATGATCTCTCAAATGTGCTTTTCAAACACTCGTGACAAAGACATGTGATGGAGGCAGGATAAACTTTTTCCAAAATTATACACATGGTACTGTACATATATGTACATAATTTCTACATAGTAGTTCTGGGCGATATGGCTTATAAATAATATCTTGATTTTTTTAAAATTTCATTATTATTTTTTCTGAGAAAATAACATACTGTTATGGCTGGGTGATGTGGACCAAAACAAATATATCACTCTTTTTTTTTTTTTAAACTAAATTACTCAATATTGATATTGTGACAATATTGTAGTAGTAACTATTAGTGCTTTTGCAAAATATTAACATGCTGAAATTATAACCAGCAATGTGGATATAATGACTGAGTGGGTGGAGGCAAATAATAGAACATCTAGAACAGTCTGTTAAGTTCAGAACATTGCATCCCTTTACTGCAATGCAGCCTGGAAAACCAGGAAAAGACAACACTTATGCCACACTGAGATATAACAAGTCTATATATATGTGTGTATATATATGTATATGTATATAAATGTATGTATATATATATATATATATATAATAGATTGGTGTCATTTTAATGAAATGTAATTGTTTATATGTTACAATATGATACGATATATGATCAATAATTTTGCCATTTCAATAAACACGGCGAAAGTTGTTGTGATTTGACAGCAGCCAATCCTATCAGCACCACTAGTCATGCCATCAAATCAACACCGCACTGATCAAGCAGTGACACAGAGTGTAGATTTGGGGCTTTTGTTTTGACGAGTAAGAATGGAAGGTGTGATTGTGTAATGGGCTGCGACTAACTCTGTGTAAAGTGATACACAGGTGCTGTCGCGTTCAGATGAAGAAGCCTCCGTGTAATATGGTGCATATGGTATAGTTTTGTTATTCAGTGTAGTTTCCTTTTCCCTTCCCAGGTTGTTTCAATATATATGATTGATCATGCCAATTTTAAAGTCGCAGTACGATACTGTTGTATTTTCCATCTGGCAACACTACAGAAAATAGAATAAATCTGAATCTAAAAGTAATCACAAAGTAATCTCTTTGTGGGTTTGAAACCTCTGACCTGAGGACCCTCCCTTTTCATTCACAAGGTGTGACAAATACGTTTGGCCTTGTTTTGCAAAGGTCAACCTTTGCATCAGTGTCACAGAGCCTGTGTGTGCTCTGCATATAGTGCACTGAGCTACAACACGCCCCAACACGGCTAGATCATACTTACAGTGCGGTATGATGCTAAGTGGGCTGCACCAGCTAGCTTGCTCATTAGGTAACATGTTAGAAGGCAGCTGCAGCAGCCAAAGGGCACTGCACTGGAGACTGTAACAAATGGGCTGCCTCAAGTGGGCCAAAGAGGGTGACTGGCTACCACACCTGAATCAATGTAAGGAGTTTCTAAATCTGGAGAGGAAGGGATTTATGAGAGAGGCTGTTGGGTGCTGGTGCATCTTACCTCCCTACCACACAGACCCACAACCACGCACAGAAACAGGGGGTTATTACTTACCTACAACCCCTCACTACTCCTACAGGAGGTAATCACCCAGTACCCCATAAATCATGTGGCACTGAGCATGCGGAGACTTTGATCATGAACTCATCACAGTAGATAGAACACATAATGGACGGATACACACACACACACACACACACACACACACGCACACACACTACACACACACACACACACACACACACACACACACACACACACACACACATATATAAATACCCACATTCAGGTGGGTTGAACGAGACACTGTGAAAAATGACAATGAAGAAAAGGTTAACTCCCCACCCCCTAGACATATACCCACACGCCGGGTTCACATACTGGTGGTTTGGACTAGTTTGTCGTATTTCTACTACATGGTACGGCTCAACTTGACTTGCTTTTGGTATTTCTATTTGTTTTTTTTCACTGCGGATAGCACTCCAGCAACGTAGATGGGTGTTTTGGTCTTGAGCAGCTTCGGACTTTATTCACAGACAAACTGTAACCCACACTGTACATTTACTGCTAAACTGACAACTTCACTGATGCTCCCATCACTCCCTGCAGCTCACCGGTGTACTTGATGTGTCTGCACTTTGTCAGTAGACCACAGCATAGTTTTGCGGATTGACATTTTTGAGTGAATAAAAAAATTTGTGGTCACTATTGATGGTAGCTTAGCTATTTTAAAATATTTGTGCAAGATGACCCATATCACACGAGCAGTCAGTGGTCTGCATGGTTTTCATGTTACCTTTTGGCATTCAGGCCATTTACAGGGAGCACTGGGTTTATGCCTCCCCAAAGTTAGGTTAAGTTGTAAAATTGCCATAGACTTATGATCTTGTGATCTTCTTTCGTGTTTTACATGTGTGTAACTGTGTCAGTTTGTGTGTGCATGTGTGTGTGAGCATTACTGACAGACCTCCATCTCTCATCTTGCGGCCAGATGTGGACTTCCTCAGCAGGCTGCGTCCAGAGCTGAACAGAGTGTTGAGCTCATCCAGGGGGCTGGTCAGAGGTCTGCCGTTGGCTGGGTTGAACAGCAGGGGAGAGGAGGAGCATGAGTGAGCTCGGCGAGGCTCAGGACGAGACATCTTCACTGGGGAGTAGGGAGGTGGCTTCCCCAGCGGTTCCCCACTCTGCCTTTGAGAGGAGGAGGTTTTGGGGGAGTCTGAGCTGCCTGTGACAGATGCTGCTCGCGTCAGAGCCAGGAAGTTGGCCTCGGGCGGGAAGGGGAAGTGTGAAGGAGGTCTGTAGGGGGGAGGTGGGGCATTGGGCGGAGGAGGTGGAGGTGGAGGGGTGAGTGGAGGTGTGGACTTCTTCTCTGGCATGAGGACAGTGAGACTGGGGGAGGAGTCAGCCCTCTGGCGGGCATACTGTGGGGACAGTGGGCTGTCTGGGCCAGTAGCATAGTTCAGGTTCGTCTCAAACACAGGCAGCTTCTTTACCTCCAGTGGCGTGAGTGGGGACTCATCTGATGCAGGAGAGCAGGTGACGGGGGAGGGGGGAAACACCAGGAGAGGTGGACGGTGGGGAAGCAGGTTGGGGAAGGGAGCAGGGATATCACAGCTGCCATCTTTGCCACCATGTGGCGTTTTGGGAGTCCCACTGTTGAACGTGCTCTGTGAGTGAGTGATGTCCATGGCAGCGGTCAGTCCTGCTGCTGTCCGTTTGGTCTCCACGCTTTGAGGAGGAGATGTCCCTAATCCCACCAGGCCCAAGCCGAGAGCCTCCCGTTTGGCTGACTTGGTAACAACAGCGGCAGGAGTTCCACCGTCTTCTGGAGGGAAATACTTCATCTCCTCGTAGACGGCCTCTGAGTCGGCCAGCTCCGGGCTATCAGGGGGCTCCTGGAGGCTCCGAGCACGCGGCTGGGAACCCAACATCTCTATGTACACATCCTCCTCATCTTGGCCCTGGTACAGGCTCAGTCCTACCCCTTGTGGCGCATCTAAAGAGGCTGCTTTCTGCATCAATCCACCAAACCCTCCAAATCCCCCAGCACGGGACAGCAAGGCCAGCTTTACATCAGCAGGGCGCAGCTGGTGGATGTGAGGAGCTACAGCATTGATCTCCTCATATGAGCCTGTCAGCTTAGTGTTTGGACTGCGCTTAGGTTTGGGAGGTGGTACCTTCCTCATGGTTGTGTAGTCATCACTGTGGGGACGGGGCTTGGACAAGGCTGAGGAAATTATAAAAGAAGCACTTAGATCCAGTGAAAGTCAAGGCTAGCGGTGCAAACGGGGGTGTCACAATGTCAATATTAAATTGAATATCAATTGAAATGAGTTTTCATTTTTGATCATTGAAATCACAGACAGAATTGGTGATTGTCGCAGCAATTTTTTTCACTCCACCCTGCCTACATGTGGCATTCAGAGAAAAAAGACACCACAGTATAGCTTGCCAGCAGTTTCATCAAACATAGTACCATATAAACTATCTTTTTAAAGAATTTCAAAGCATAAAACCAATGATCTGTTGATCTTTACAAATCAAGGCTATAGTCACAAGGGCATATAAAAGGGTTTAAATTTAAAATCAAACTGTGACCTTAAAATCGACAGTCAAATCAAATTTGATTTAGAGAATCGTGACAGCCCTTGATGCAACAATGCAGACTATTTTGATAATTGATTAATTGTTAAAGTCATTTTTCAGGCAAAAATGTCAACTTTTCTTTGTCACTTATGATCATAAATGAAGAGTCTTTGGGTTTTGGATTGTTGGTTGGACAAAAGAGGCTATCTGAAGGCATTACTTTGGGCTCTGAGAAACTGAGTTGACAGTTTATAGACTAAATGTATATTGTTATAATAATGTATCTTATAAACTAAAATAATCATTAGTTGCAGCCCAGGCATTAGGCACAAAAAACACCATCTGTTGTATCTTGTAAAGACCAATAGAGGTGATATACCTGCAGGGTCTGTGGGGGACAGCTGGGATTTAGGAGGGCTTCCAGCTGGCGAACCATACCCTTCTGGAGTGGGGCTCTCTTTGGCTGCCATCGTCAGCCCTGCACTGACTGCTTCATAAGATGCACTCAGACGAGTGTTGGGATCTCTCTTTGGTTTGGGAGGAGGTTGCTTCCGGGGAGAAGAAAGACCTCCCCCGCCTGCCGCGTCCTCGTTGGTATAAGCTACCTGCTGCAGAGCCGGTTTGATGGATGGACTGGCAGAGGAATGGACCATGCTCTCCATGGCAAGCGGGGTGGGTACTGAGCTGGACCGAAAGTGGCGGATAACTCGGCTGCTCCCGTTGACAGGGCCCTCGTAGACTTTCCCACTTTTCTCCAGAACCCTACAAACAGGAAGAATAACAGAATTCCAAATCAAAATGTACCATTTTTATTGTCTCCATCACTTGTGCTTGATTCATGCTTTTCATAAAAGAATAAAATCTTTAGCTACAGGCACAACGTTTTCCCATCCAACAATTCTCTGATCCGGATTGAGTTAATTAGACCATTTAGATCATCAGTAAACTAAAACTCAACGTATGCTTGCATCAACCGTCATGCCTCAAATATGAGCTAAGGAGGCCAATTGGAGGATCAAGAGCAAAGAGATTATGCTTTAAATCTAATCTCCTTGCAGTAATTTGATAACATCCACTTTGATATTTCCTTTGCTAATCTGTGTGAGCCATCTGTTGGTTCCACGATTGCAGGCGGGGGGTGGGTGGGCATGTGTCTAGGTGATGGGGGAAGGCATTTTAAAAACCTGCAGAGAAATTAGGTGAGTTTGGGTGAATGTGTGTATTTGTGTATTAGTGTACAGAAGACTGAATGTGCCTATTAATCCCCTCCATGGCAACCATGACTCCTCTCCCAGTCCGCCTGCTGTGACACCCCTCCTCCTGTTCGAAGCCTCCCTGTGCTCCTGTCCGAGCAGGAAGATGGTACATGCACAAGGACACGTAGAGGATAGAGAAGTCGTGTATGTGTGTTTGTTTATTTTCATCTTTTAGGCTGTATTGCTTTATCCTAATGTTGAAACATTTAATTTAATCATTGAAATAAATAAAAAAAAACTATCAAAAATTGCTGTTGAGGGTCAGTGCAGTGTGGTGAGTTTATACAATTTTGTTTCAACTGTGACCTTCGAACATTAAAATTGTACGCTAAAGTGGGTCATTGCACACCATGTGTGTCTATGAGTTGGACAAAAAAATATTTAAAAAATTGTGAACACACAAACAGTAGCGTATTAGCCAATCATTGTCTAAAATGAAAGTCAGTATCATGAAACAATAATCAATTGTCAATAATGAGTCAATAATCAACACAAATAAGAAAGAATAAAACATATCAAAATTAAGTCATATTTCAGGTATTATCATTAACAAGGCTGTTGTTTTTCAAAGTGACTTCAAAATGAAGGTCTTTCATTTAGTGCACCCTTTAGCCTCTTATTAACTTTTATTTTACCCTTTCTTCCTCCTTTCTCCCTTCCTCCCTCCTCCAGGGTTATTCCATTTTCTCCAGGCACGATATTAGAATGAGGTGAGGTGGAGATAAGGGTAGCGTTCCATAGGTGCAACACAATACCAATACAATCTGATAACACAGCTCATTATCTGACTATCCATCATGAAACGTACAATTAAAAGCCCACAGCGCACAGGGATACAATGACATCATTAATCACAAAACACACATGTCGTGCAGACATAGGCACACACACATGCAGAAGCACACATACAAACACACATATTTATGAAGGCGAATGATTCCTTCATTCAGTCATTAATCCTGTAAATGAGAGTAACTGCAGATTGTTTCTTTTCCAGGCTAAATAATCCTACAGTCAGTATGAGACCATCACATTTAGTAGTGTGAATTATGCTGTAGTGAGAAATAAAAGCCCTATTTTAATGACACTAAAGTCTTGATTGTTTGCGTTGGTGAGAAGTAATCGGTGGCATAGTGAAAGTCCATCATCCAAACAAGACTTGAACTTTTTGATCAAATGAACAGTTGGCAAGATCAGGAAAAAAAATAAAACGAATAAATGCACATAGGGCTGGGTGAAAAATTTATCATGATAAAATGTTTTATTTCAGTCGATTTAGAGAATTATTGGTCATTTTTAACGACCACCTTTTAATAAAGACCTTACTTTGAATTGAACCACTTCATGCATCAAGGCACAAAGTACACCTAATAGACAAAAAAAAAAAGTCAAGCTGACCTGTCCTTTTCAATTAACAATTTCCTCACTGTCTCACACTGTTTCTGTTTTTGTGTCACATGTTGATGGTGCTTCTAAACAGCACACCTGTTAAATGATTAGTTGTCTGCGTGCCACTTGTAGCTCGAGCCATTATCAAGGGACATGATAAGCTGTTTATGAGCCAGAGCGTATTTGTTTTATGCTTTCATGGCTATTTGCATTTAATGTATTTAAGTGAAATAGTGAACAATTTATTGAACGTTTTTCTTAGTGATATTGTCTGTTGCAGATACATATCACTATTGTTTTATTGCCGAGGCTTAATTCCCCATCTACATTTCTTTATTATTCATGTCTTTATCTTCAGATCTGAATGAAGGCGTGTGAGTTGTGAAGGTGTTTACCTCCTGACAGGTTGATCCTCCTCCTTGCCCACCGGCTCAGGCCTCTCACCAAGCGGTGGGCTGTTGCCAAGGGTGTTGATGAGGCTGTTGCCATGGCAGCGCAGGCGGTCGCTCTCTCGTGCGATGTCGGATGCGTTTTGGATTACCAGCTGGTCGTACGTTCGCAGCCCCATGTCTTCTGCCCCCTGCAGGAAACGCTGCACACTGCACTCCTCTTTCTGCTGTAACGACAGCCTGTGATGAACACGCTGTCTGGCCAGCCAGCCACGCACCACTAAGACATGAGGAAGAGGATGAGGAAGATGGAGACAGAGACGTAAGAGTTGTCAGTGACAGACAGAAACCCTGAAAGAACAACATGGGTTGGTGGTTCATTATTTTGCACATTACCTTTCTGACAGGTGATGATCTTTTTATGAAGCTGATAGCAGCGGTCGTTGAGCTGGTCTGCCTGCCAGTATCTCAGAAACACTTTACTGCTGCCCATCTACACACACAACCACAATGACAAGAGTGTGACTAGTTGAGAGGTGGGAGAGCAGTGATGTAGCAGTGATGTATGATAATAGGTGGGTGTGGAGTGTGGGCAGGGGATGGGGTTTGCATGTTGACATTGCATTCATTTCCTGGGCTTAGGAGGCATTTGGGGGGGTGACAGAGGTCATTCTATACCAGGTGCACAGAACTGTGGGGCTGACATGCTTCCACTGACAGACACTATTCATTCCAACACACGGAACTTGTAGGAGTGGTGTGTGTGTGTGTGTGTGTGTGTGTGTGTGTGTGTGTGTGTGTGTGTGTGTATGTAAAGCAGAGCTGTGTGAAAAGGTGTCTGCTGGGCATTGTGGAGGAGTGTGTATGCGTGTGCGAGGCGGGAGCTGATGTGACCTATGGGGTCACACACTCAGACACAACAGCAGTCTGGCAGACAGGACAGAGAGGGGGTGGAGTGGTTCATGCTGCCTCTGCTGCTGCTGCTGCTGTGTGTGTGTGTGTGTGTGTGTGTGTGTGTGTGTGTGTGAGGAGAATGATGATGAGGTGGGACAGCTGGAATGAGTTGTCAAAGATTCCATGGGATCTTTCAAACAGAGGGTCAGGGATTAAATCATTTGGCAAATCTTTTGTTATTGATGGAGACAGAAAAAGAGGCAAGACACACACACACACACACACACACACACACACACACACACACACACACACCTGCCATCCCTGGAGTTTGGACTGTTGCAGAACTGAGCGACATCTCTCCTCTGGTGACAATTTCTTCTTATCTCCCAAAGTTGGGACAACGAGGTCTTTATATCTGAGACACATGAATAAAAACAGAAAATATCAGAGCTGCAGACACAAAACATCGCAAGGTTCTGAACTTAAAAATATAGAGGACACATAGTGACCCCCCCCCCCTTTCAGAAACAATGGGTTCAAATGTCAGCAGGGTCATACAGCAGACCAGCCAAACAGCATCTGTTCCTATTGGTGTTGCCCTGGGCAACCGTTGCTATGAATGGTCAGCTGGATGGAGACAGTGGTTCGTTTGTGCCTGAGATGGTGGGGGTGAAAGGGAAAGTGAGCAAGAGAAATGTTGACATAGAAATCAGTGACACAAAATATACATCTTTTTATATGTAAATAACTGTAGATGTTCGTATATGCAGTCTGAATCTTGAATGTGTAGACATGAATGAATGAGGAGTGTAAGGGTGACAGAAACCAGTTTGAATGCCTGGACCAGATAAAAATGCGACGGATAAAAAGCAAAACATCCTCTGCTTCAGAAGTAGTCACTTCAAAAGGACTATTTTGAGTCCATCTTTACCTGCTCGAGGAATACTCAGCAGCCACACAGTTTGGAAGTGTAATAATATATATTTGTTCTGAAGAAGAACAAGTGAAAATTAAAGTTAAAATAGTGTGATGGGCTGCTCAAAGTACAGCAGTGTGTGCTCTGTCTGTTGGTGATGAAATCTTCCATTTGCACTGGTCCACAATGGCTGTGCTGATCCTAATGATGATATATTATGAATATTGCATCTATACTGTCCAGCTTTGACTAGAGCAGTGGTTCTCAACCTTTTCTGGGCCAGCAACCCCCCATCCATTATCCAGGTCCCCTTTTGTCCCCCCATCAAATAAAATGTAGGCTAACTGGTTTCATCACTGATTTTAAAAACATCTCATTGAATGCCAAATAACATTTTGATTTCACTGGACAGTGGGAATATCATCATCATTAGTTTTATATGGAGCAAAAAAATAGATCATTATGTTTAAATAGTGTTAAATAAATGCAACTGAATTTTCAAATTAAAACTTTAGGTCTCCATTGATAGATTGACAGCCAATCACAAATGCCACACAAGAAGCATTTTTATCAATTGTTCCAGCAGAAAACATGCAAAGCCTACCAAGGAAAAAGTCTAAAATTATTGGGGGAAAAACAGAAGGATATGTCAGCTATTCTCCCTTACAGGCATCATAGCTTTACTGTCAAAGGAAATAAGCTAAATTGCTTTGAAAGTTAGTGTGAGTCTTGTACTTAATGGTTTCTGCCAGTTCTTTGATTGCAAGTTGCAGAGAAGCCCAAAGAAGTCTGAGGCCATCAAGTTTTTTAGTTTAGTTTATTTATCTATTTATGCATTTCTCAGGAACAGTGCATATTAATAAACATTGCCATAAATATGCCTGAATTAGGCAAAAGGCTAGTTTTCCATAGTCCCTGGCTCTGTGTGAAGTTGGCAGTGTACCCCAAGCAATTGCAGTACTTGGACTGCATGTGGAGGATCTGGCTGATTCCAAGCTAGATTGAAGATATGTTATTGGGAAAGGAAGAAGGAGCAGTTTTCCAGAGAAGAGAAATCAAAGATTCACAATGAGAAGAAACCATTTTAGAATGCTGAAGGGAAAAGTTGCTACAAATTATATCTAACTACAAAAAAAGCTGAAAAAGCCGGCAGTTAGAACAAAAATACAGAGCCGTTGCGATGGAGATGATATACATCTTGTCTAGTCACATTGGTGGAAACTGGCAGGTTTCTTTTGAACGCTACAGACTGGCACATTGCAGGTTTTTGCAAGTTTCAACCAGTCTTGTGATCTTTGGTTTTAAGTCCCTTGCACCCTCCGAAGAACACTTCAGCATCCCCCTTTTCAAAAATGTTGTGGACCTCAATTAGTATCATTGGTAACACCTGTGTTTACCCTACTATGTCATATCAATATGGCTGCTGTGCGAACAGCAGAAATACCGTAGAAATTAATTATTAAATATATTATGAATATAATTATAATTAATATTATTAATTAATAAATAAAATTAAGTCACCAAGTGACTTATACCAGAATTATATTAGAATTATATAGTCATATCATATTTTCCAGGAGTCCTGCTGATATAATGCATCTCTTGTGTACCCACAAGGACTTTACTGATTAAACACAGTAAGTAAATTTAGATATGAATGCTAGGATGACAGCGCAGGAGACTCACTTCCTTATTTTTAAGACAATAGTTTACCTTTGTATTTCTGTCCAGGAGCTGTAGCTAAATATTTGTTTATCTGAAAACTGATGGTTCTCAGTGTTATCCTGAAAATTAAAGTGCAATAAGGCTCATGATATCAATAGCTGTCATGGCTGGTACAGAAGTGACCGATGCAGATATAAATTTTTAGGTAGCCCCGCCTTTTCAGTCCTACTTTGGCTTTACAACTAGAGTATAATCCTTTTAAGTGGTTGTCATTCCCAGGTCATCAAATACCAACATTTTGTCACGCCCCTTAAAACTTGTACATCTCACCAGCTATCCTTCAGAGTCTCTATGAGATGCACTGGGCTTTCAAGCAACTTTGATGTAAACCCGTATGTATCAGATGACGTAGTATAAAGAGCCACAAAGTGGATATATGGAGGAGGTGGGGTGGATGACTGGGTCAAATAAACACAGGACTTGCACCAAGGATGTGGGTGTTCATATCTGCTGTAAACAAAAAGTCAATATTATTTAAAGTTTTTAGTTACATAAAATGTAATGTTGATCTTTTGGAAATCAGTTGTGAAATTTATTTAGGGATACTTAAGATATGTAAGTGAGATTGTATGTGTACAGGTAGGTCAGCAATTATGACATTTTCTGAATGAAATAGAAATATCAGCCAAGGAACTACAAAAATCCCCCAAACTTCCAATCAGTTGCTTAGCACACTTTGTCTGTCAGTGTTTCTCTTCTGTTATCAAAGCGAGGCAGAGCCAACTGATGATGTCACTCATGTGATGAGGAAATTATAACAAGCAGATGGCTGGAGGCATAAACCACTTGTGCTGTCAATAGTGAGTAAGTGAGGGCATGTGGATGTGGGATGTGTTTGATTTGGAGGAGTGGGGTCTGTCTGAACTCTCCCTAACCCTCTCTCTGTATGGTAATACCAGTCCTACAGACAGCACACGCTGTCCCACTGGGCCCATAAAACACAAAGGAACTCTGTAAACCCATGACCTCCCCTATGAGGATATGAAAACCATCGATGGTCCCTGCTTTTACAAGACCCAAGGGGACTTCATGTGGAGTCAAAGAAGTGAAATAACCCCTTTGATAAGAGTTTAAATGGAGGGCTACAGGGCGCTAATGTAGTTCTCTGTGACCAAAGGACCATGAGTGAGCAATGTTATTGAGCATCACAAAGGTGGTAAAGGCAATGCAGCTGGAATTTAAACCACTCACTTCCTCTCTGCTATCCATCACATAAAACATTCAGTTGCCACATCCTTAAAGCCTATTGGCTTTGTTTAGTCATGGATTTTCATCCTAGTGGTCAGTATGAATGATTGATACTCTTCTGTAGCTAACTTAATAACGTACAAATGTATGTGTTTAGCCATCAGTGGGAGGTAATGAGGACCCACTTGGACTTGGCCTTACAGAAAACATGACCTGTATGCCTGTGAGTTGCATTTCTGAAGTGCTCAATGAATACTGCTGCCTCTTTTCACATCCACTTTGTAATAATAAAGAATTGAGGAAAGCAACACACATGGATGGTTGGGATTTACAGAAACAAGGTTCAAGCCGTAGCATTTGACCTTACACATTGGCAGAAAATAAACCCTGCCACAAAACACATAGTGTATCATAAAAGACAAATAAAAGCAACAGTAAAATAGATTTCCTCATAAATCACTCTGGTTACCAGGACACTAATGTAATTTGCTTCAGGGGGCCACTATGACTTACTGAAGTGGCCCGCATGGCTCCAGTGTGTAAGTGTGTGCTTGTGTGTACACAGTTATGTGTTAGAGTTCACGAGGATATAGCAACCTCAAGATTAATGGCTGATTCATTGGCCTGTCATTTTGATTAGTCAAGGGCAGGGGTCTGTTTTGAAAGAGTGACAAATGGAAAGAGAAAAAGGAATAGGAAACTGGGGAAAATTGAGATAGTGTGTGTGTACATGAGAGAGAGCAAAGATAAAGACTGAACTGAAAGGAAGAAAGGAATAAAACATGTTGGTATCAAGAAGTAAGAAGCGGGAAGATGAAACAGAAAAAAGAAAATGGTGGTTCAGAAGAGAGAACATGTGAGAAAAGGATGAGGAATTGTGTGAGAAAGAGCTCTGTGAAGACAGCAGTGTAGTCCACCCCCACTCTGCAGCAGCTCCCTCCTTGGCCAAGGCAGTGTTCATTCATTGGCTCTGTCTGAAGCCAGTTGAGCAAAGAGAGGGAGAGATATGAATGGCACTTGGGCTGAGCTGACTGGTGTCTTTGTGAGTGGCAGCCACTTAAATTAATCACAGCCTTAATGTATAAACAGCAAAACAGGGACACACGTCAGACAAAGGCACATTCAAAAGGTCCATTTGTATGAACACAAAACACAAAAAAACACAATGCACACAAACCTAAACTGGGCAGTAACACATTACTGAGCAGAACAGTATTTGCATTACTTTTTCATTATTTAATAATATTATATATTGAAATTCAGTAATTAAATTATGGTTTGTATTTCCAGACATCAGGGCTGGAATTTCATCATTTTAAGGCTAAGACCATTTGGCCTTTGGTGTTGTCAATTTTTTGTGGGCACAAAGTTCAAGTGACAGGGCAGCAAGCTCACCAAATAAAACAATGATTTCAATTATATGGAAATAATGTCTATATAATGAGATAATTAGTCATATTTTCAGATAAGAAGTCATTATTTTTAGATAATAAGTATTATTTTGGGAAAGTTTCTAATTAACATGAGATAAAGGATCCTTTTTTCATTGCACTGGCAGTATTGAGTTTTCATAGAGAGACGGCTCATCCAGCAGCAGCACAAGAGGAGGCGGGCATATGTAAAACAGATCCTGCTGTTTGTCACTGTTAACAGAGACTCCATTCTGCAGTGTAGAGTTGTCCATACCAAGTACTATAACTAATACTATAAAAAATAATTAGTTCTAAAACCCAGTCCACGCCACAAATATGAAGCTGCAGTCCAGACTCCCTCATCTACTTGAGTTAGAATGATTTCAGAACTATATTTTTTTATAGTTATAGTCCTGGGTGTGGATGGCCCTTAAACCGCAGAGGTGTAGAATAACATTAGGCTTTTTGATAAAAGAAAGTTTATATCAGAAATCAGTTGGGACAGTGAGGGTGGGGCATGAAAGCCACTGTATAAGTTATAGAGGGGCATAAGGCTAAACTGCAGTGGCAAGGCAGCCATGGTCATTGTGGCCATTATGAAATTCCTGCCTTGCCAGACATACTGTGTTACTTCATCATATTTTGGATTCATCCAGCAGGTGGAGGAAATGCTGTTAGTTCCCTCTCTTCGTGTTCAGTTAACAGACAGGTCTGGGTCATATTAGCAGGTCATGTAGACACGCAAGAACTGGAAGGAATACACCCTCCATTAACTCAAAAATGGTCCTATCAACCTGCCGTGTCATACTGTAATCCAAATTCAGAAATCATTAGTGTTGCTTTACTGTGAGAACGACACTTCTTAAGCACTGCGTGCAGTCACTGGGGCTAAGCTAGCTTTTGATGATCAGTAAATATCTCTAAACTGTAGGCTAGCTGTTTTTTTAATCCAGCCTGTCCTTTTATATTTCAACTGTATGGTATTGCCTTGTGTTTCATTTCCATACAAATGAAACAGGCATTACTATGTTCTGGTTAAAAACATACACAAGAGACTTCTACAAAGAATTTTTTTTTCTTTTTTCCTGCTGAGTGGACTTGATAGTCTACCCTATAGCACGCTGGCTACGAGAGATACTGTCTTCAATAACTTATCTTGTTTTCTTGCTAATTGTAGTAAGCATTGAGCAAAAGGACAGACCTGACAGTTGGGTCGACTTTGCTCGTTTACCTCACCTGTATCCCATTTGATGCTGTACAAGATCTCCTGAGGGAATCAAATGCGCCAGCATTCTGCTTTAATGGATTGAGTGACAGGTTACCAGTTTGACAATTCCCATGACATGAAACGTCTGGGATTCCTTTTAGTTGACTCAGAAAACAGGTAATTGTCTATGGTCTTCAGCTGTCTGCTGATTTGGAGTTTTCTTTAGTCTTGGTGAAACTGTCTCGCTCTATAAAATCCCCACATCAACTGGACAGCTGGTAAATTGGAGGAATGGAGGCCTACGTGTCAACTAACCTGCCAAAAGTCTACACCTGAGACTATTAGTGTGTTCGTTGCTCAATCACACCCTGTCAACCTGTCTAATGTTACATCTCCCTGCAGGAGGTGTTCGGCAAAAAACGAGCAACCACCCTACCATCACACTGCCTGTCTGACAATAGATCTCCTCCCTGGTGTTTGTCCTTCTCTGGGTCGTCTATGCTCCCACCACACTCCCACTGCCAGGGAGGAATACATCAAAGAGACTCTCATCATGGGGTTTATGCATCCATCCACTTCACCAGATGGAGCAGGTTTCTTCTTTGATTTGAACAATTTTGGTTCTCTCTTCCCATGTACTGGCTACCGTCAATGAACTGTTACCTTCTGGTGTTTTAAGATTTTGAGCACCTCTGGGCTTCCAGTAGATGGGGGTGAAGACTGCTCCAGCATTAATTCAGGCCTTGGTGAATGATGGTCTCCATGAAATTCTTATCACATTTATCTGTGTGGGGTGTCCTAATATCCAAATAGTTAATTGAATGGTTATCTGTAACCTAGCAACAGTGGTGCAGTCAGATGCCGCAGCTGGTAGCTCCTTTATTTTAATCAGATATTTTTTAGTATTGTATCGTCAAAACACATATCACCTATGACAGAGATACACTCAGAGTCGTTGGAAAAAGAGGCATGGGATTTGAATTAAAGAGTAGGCGGTCTTGAGATGATCAACAATGCACGGCACCTTTCAACCACCCAGCCAGATCAGATGCATGCACTGCCGCAGACCACATCAGGAGGAGAGGAGAAGAGCAATGCTAACCCAGTGTGGACTTTGCTCTGCTCCTGCCTAATGTCCGAAAATGAAAATGAAATGGATGAACTGGGACTCAGGATCAGCAAGCATTGGAAAATCAGAGACTGTTGTACCCACATCTTACAGAGACCTGCTCCACAGCATCTCGAATCAAAGTGTTGCACCTGATGGGTGGACTGTACTCAGTGCTGACAGGAGACTAGCAGGATGAGAGGGAGGTGGACTCTATGTTTACATCAGTGATGCTTTGTGCTCCTTTACAGTCAAAGTTGTTGGACAATGTTTCCAAGATGTCAAACTTTTTATATAAAGATGTCAACTTTATAATCATAACGATCATGCTGCTGCAGTTTCCATTAAACCAGAAGCAAATTAAAAAAATAAACTGCAGAATTTTTCCATGGGTGTATATGTGCATAAATGACTGTATATACTGTTTTGCTTTATTGTATTATTTTTTAATCCTATTTTATTCAGATTTTTTAAATTTTATTTATTCTTGTTTTATTGTATAGATGTTATATATGTGCATGAAGGGACTTAAAACTTCTCTTCATTGTGCAACCCTGTGCTGTATAATGACAATAAATTACCTTGATGTACTGTAACCACAACATCCATGGTTCAACCTCTGTTGCATGTCATACCCTCTCTATCCTCTTGTGTTCTGTCTGCCTCTCCAATAAAGGGGAAAATGCCAAAAATTGTTTTTAAAAATCCAAACAAATTTAATTTTAAAAATTTGCAGTCACATGTCTGTCATGTGCTGAAACCACTCACAAAATAATATCTTTCCCAAGCCTGATAATGATGCCTGAAGGATCCTCCTGCTTCTGCTGGTTCAGCTGAGGTGAACCCAGCGTTAAAAAACAATGGAGGTGATGCTACGCTTTTGTTTGGGTTGTTTTGGCTTCTTCTTAATTAATCATTTATCCTGGAAGTAGAAGTAGTGTCAGATGTGGCTACTGGAACTGCCCCATCTCCTCACTCTATCCATGCATGATTAACTTTACATTATGAGTGTAAAACAAAAGTACTGGAAACCAGGCTGCAATCTCAGACACTCTGCTTGCAAATCATACTGCAATCAAACCCCCTCAACCTATGTCTGACCAGTTCACTGGAAATATACCCACTGTTTCCCTCACACACTTCAGTTTATACCCAGACCTTCAACAATTAAAATAAGTTTCCCCTTTATGGTGACCAACTGGCCCCTGTGATGCTTAGTTATCTGCTGGTCATACCTATTGCTAACACACTGTTATCATACACCACATGGCTGCCTAACACTATATGACACTCACATACTCTGTGACACGCACGTATGGCTTAACAAACAGCTTTCACAAAACCTTCATCAGGAATCTTTCAATTACAGCTTGAACAATGAGGGTGTTGGCTCTACAAGGTATTTCCATTAAAAACACAAAGGAGCTGGAGGCAGCTTATGGACGGACAGCACTACAATCTATATTGGATTCACTTCATCATTTGACACGGGTGTAGTTCTCCAGATTCAATTCCCTGTTCACGTTTTCCCTCGCGAAAAAGCCTATTATCTGAGTTCCACTTATCTATTTCAATTGGTATATGTTTGACCGTACACTCCAGCTGCTTTCTCTTTTCTTTTTGCATCTTTGCTGGTTAAATGCTACTTACCATTACACTAGTGAATGAATTCAGATGAGAAATCTTACCAGAAACCCTCAAAGGGATAGTTTGGATTATTTGAAGTTAAGGTAAAGTGGTGAAATTTCTAAAAATATAGTGTACACTTAAACTAATATTGGGTTTCCTGGGTGGACCTTTTTTAAGTGGCTAAAATACTGTTTGCTGACCCTGTACACTGAAGTTTATTGCTCAGTTTCCGTGCTGGTGCCCCTCTCTGCTTTTCTAAAGTACTGATAAGTACCTCATACAACCTGATTTCAAATAATCCAAATATCCCTATAGCCAAAAAAGTGAGCCATTGCCTTCTCTGCAACAGAAGAATTATACAGTAATCACAGTTTTTGATTTTGATTCATTGTATTTTCCTCTTAATTAAAGTTTGAGACAGGCACCTACTGTGTGTGTGTGTGTGTGTGTGTGTGTGTGTGTGGTGATGTGATGATGTTTACAGCAGGGTAGTGGAAACTTTTGGGGGGGTCATGTGACCAGCTTTGTCCTCTCTTATTATCTGGCAGGAATGTTCATGTTAATCCCTTTATCCTCAAAAAGAGAGTGAGTGAGAGAGAGAGAGAGAGAGAGAGAGAGAGAGAGAGAGAGAGAGAGAGAGAGAGAGAGAGAGAGAGAGAGAGAGAGAGAGAGAGAGAGAGAGAGAGAGACAGAGAGACAGAGAGACAGAGAGAGAAAGGTAGAAAGGAAGACAGATTTTGAGCTAAATCCTCAGTATTCCACTGGTTCTGAGAATCAGAGGAACAGGAAGGGAAAAACTAAGAGAACTGCCAAGCACAGAAGGAAAGAGCACTGGTAAAATAGTGAAAGAGTTAAGAAAAGAGGTGATGGAGAGAAATAATGACCAACATTCAAGTGTGGGACATGGAGACCTTACACACAACTGACTGGTTAATGTGTGTGTGTCGGGCTGACATGGGAAATGTGATAGTGACATTCATCAGCTGCAACAGACTCCTCTCTAAAAAGCCATTCAAGGTCATTTTGTGCTTCTAACAGTAAGGGGTTGCTGTGACTCGTCAATGCTAATGTGTCAGTCTGCATGTGAGCACATGATCCTGTGCAGGAGATGAAGAGAACGCATATGCTGTCGGACTTTCAGCTTATTCTGACCTGCTTGCCCCGTCCTATACAGTATAAACAAGAGATCACAGTGACCTGCTGCTGCAAGCGTAATGCATCTCAACAGCTGAGATCAGAGACACAGACAGAGAGAAGAGATAGAGAAATGTACTCTGACAGCTTTTCCTTAAAGAAGCTGCAGTGAAGATAGATAGATAGATAGATAGATAGATAGATAGATAGATAGATAGATAGATAGATAGATAGATAGATAGATAGATAGATAGATAGATAGATGGATGGATAGACAAACAGACAGACAGATAGACAGACAGATAGATAACTTTGAGAGGACAAGTTACGACAGTCACTCTTCATTATGCAACATGCTCTGGCACTGACCTGCTGAGGAACCCTGGGAAGGACAGGCGGACAGGGTATCCATAACGGATCATGCGCACCATCTCAAGTACCCCGATGTACTGCAGCTGGGTAGACACATGGAAGCTGTCAAAACTGTCTGGCTGACCGCTGGCGTTGGGACGCACACACTCCACAAAGTGAGGAGTGCAGGCCTGCAGCTTACTGATCACGTCTGACAGTGTGTTCTGAAAGAAGGAAAAGAAGAGGAGATACAGTTGAAGGTAGTAACTCGCAGGTAATTTTACAGTCATAACAGCATGAGTAACATGTTGTCCTCTGATTAACAACTAGGGCTGTCACTGACTAAGAATCCAGAGTTGTTGATTGTTGAAACAGAGGGATGATGAAGCCAAGACACTTTTGGTGAGTTCTATTTTGCCTCCGTCAAGTTTCAATAAAGCAGACAGTGATGATGATAAAATAACACGTTTGCAAAATGAGTCAGCTTAGTCTAACGAGAGCAATAAAACAGCTGTTTGTGGTTCAACAAAATATATCTTTCTATTTCAAAAAAGGTCTCTCACTTTACCATAATGTTGTCAGACGCGTATAATAATAGCCTCAGTGTGTCAGTGCAAAAACAAGCACAAGCAATCAAGGATCAAGGAAGCGTCACCTGCCCTGCACAGGCTCTGGTGAAGTGGCTGTAAGCACGCCATCTGCACTGCATTTCTATCACTTTTCTCTGCTTCCGTCACAGTTAGTTTTGTAGTTTGTGGTGATTCTGAGACTCGGTTTGTGACGTTTACAGCCTGCCATTCTGTAACAATTCTCTGTACACAATGACGCAGCTAAAAAACAAGAGCTGAAACTTTGTTTACAAACCACTGTCTAAAAATATATTTATGACTGTCCTTATCTATAATTCCTCCCTGATATGTTATCTCTGTGCATTTTTGTAAGTTTCTATCTGTTTTATCATGTTATTGTTATGCACACTGACTCACAAAGGACAAAAACTAACAAAAACATAATAACTGCTCAACTGAAAGAACCTCAGTCAAGTGAGGGGTCTCCAACTGATGTTTAGAATCTTCAACTTTTCAAGGACGGTCCTATCAACAACATTCATTGGTGTTTGGGTTGTTCTTGTGCAGCAAGTTCTATAGAAGGTAAAGAAGGGCTCCTTTTCTTCTGCCTTTTGATGTTGTAACTTGATTTCCGAGCTGCAGGGACTGGAGTGAGATCACGTTGTGTTTGAGACAAAGTGGTCTGATTTTTGGGGGTGTGTTTTGCCTCTGGAGGAAGCGAAAACACAAAGAGCTCTTTGCTCTTTGTAAGGGTGTGTGAGAGTGTGAGAGAGCTTTTCTTCAGGCCCTGAATTCACAGATGTTGCATCCAAGGTCACACAAATACCCACACATCCAAAAACGCGTAAATACTTACATCTGTGTCTTTGCCACTCCTCAGACTGACGTCAGTCTACACTCTGCATACTTCTAGGTACAATGATCAGCACCTCTCCCTTCATCACTGGACGTCACTACCAGCATTCACACTATCGTCGTCCCTCCAAACACGCACATGCACACACACACACACAAATGCATGCACACGGAACACAGTGGTTGTTGTTCATTGTTCATTCATTCATGTGGAGGGCTTCAGGCTTGGCTTGGTACAGCATCATTCTTCAGCCCACTCTCTCCTTCCCTGCCATTCCCGGAGGGACTCGTCGACCACAAGCCCACAACTCTGATTGTGCAACACACTGGCTTCATTCAGACCAAAGGTACTGCTTCTCTGAGCCACATTTCACCCTCCTTGCGTCACCAGCGGACAATGAACTGCGTTCCTCTAACTGAATATTATTCTTGCTTTATATAGTTATGAAATCACAGCACCCTGGATGTTTCGTGCACAAGTGAGAAGAATGTTCAGTGTTTTGAGGACCAGGGTGAGAGAGTGGGTGTATGAAGATGGGGATGCATCAACTAGAGCTGTTTCTAAATGAGGACTAAATTCAAACAAAACCTTAAGTTTCATTAACAAATTCCTGAAATAATTTGAGATTTGATCCAGATGCTTGCATGTACTCTATGTAGGAAGCGAGTATACAGTAAAATAAAAACCATACATCAAACCTGTACAATCTGTGGACAATTTAGAGTCCAATCACCTGATATGCACACCGTTTGAGTGTGGGAGGAACCTAGGGTGCAGAGTACATGCAAACTCTACACAGAAGGATTCCTGCAGTTTCTGACCTCCCGCACATATTGCTCTCTCTCACTCAACCAGACTCCTTTTGAGATATCAGTAAATTTATCCCACAGAACAGGGAAAGGAGGCACTGGTCTACCACTGCCTTGGCCTGTTAGTTTGTTTATACATTTCAAATACATCTGGCTGCTAACCCTGTAGTACATTTGTTTGTTTCCTACACTGGGACTGTTTGTTTCCTACACTAGGGGCATGCCGACTTCCACCTACTGTAGGTACACTTACTCTTGACAAGTGCCTCATACAGTCCCACTTCAAATAATCCAAACTATGCCTTTAATGGCTACTATGGAAAAGAGAACCAAGTGTCATGATTTATGACTCAGTCACCCTCTTTGTCTTACAAAAACTAAAGATGTGTGGTGAATGGAGAGAAGTCTTTCTTACCCTCAGCTGGACAGCCACTGTGATGGGCCCGCAGCGCTCCAGCCGTTGGAGGAAGGAGCTTGAGCCTTTCTTCTTCAGGATCTTTTGGTGGAAAGAGATCATAGAGAGGAAAAAATATGAGATGGCTGTGCATCTTACTTCAAGTGGCCACTGAGGAATATGGAATCATTACAACATAATCATCACTTGATAACATCACATTAGGCTGTGTGGCTTTGACTAGAGATCAGACCATGAGACTTAAAAATCCCTTTGTCTGTGGTTTGTGTGTGATGTTTGCTGTGTCCAATAAACAGTCCCCTTAGACCACTTCTCTGTCAATCCCAATTATTCTGTTTCATACGCTTTATAGCCCAACTTGGCATGTGGCATTTATTGTCTTATTTATTGTCTTATAGCCAGTGTAGTGCTGCAATATTACCTAATGTTACCTTATAAGGCTGCTGGGACAGATGAGGGAGGTGAAAGAGGTCTTATATAAGCCTGTTCTCTAGATGGCTAATGAGCCACAGAGAGAGCAGGCACACCTCTCTGGGAAGTTACACAACCAGCAAGACATTTCAGTCAACATATTGTACTGCATCAGTACAATATGTTTTCCAAAACACTGAAGAAGATAAAATTAAGACAGAGACACACAGAAAGAGAGAGGATGGACTTGTTTTATGAAGAATATTTTTATCAGAGTGTGATTTATTTTTATGTGATTGTGTGTCATGAGAAAAAGCACAAAATCACATGACTGTGTGTGCATGTGAAATCTGGTGGTATGCATGTGCATGTGTAGTTTCTCAAATTAATCCAATTCCCAGAGGTTTATATATAGCACTGTGGTGGGAAGTGGCTTAAATTAGACTGTAGTTTTCCCCCAAAAATACTATCTCTGTTTTTCCATTGATCGGCACTGCAGCCAGTTGCTCTGTTGGAACAAAGAGAGTCTGTCTTTAATGGGTCACTCTCTGACTGACTGTGTTCCTTCAACTCATCAGTTCCTATATAAAGGGTATGCACTGATATCGTGTTCCCACCAGGACATGCCCCCTCAGTTGGACTGAGACAATCAATTATCTGCAGAAATTACAAGCAGTTTGACCTGACAGTGATCCTTATAATTTACCGAAGAAACAGTGGTCCACAGACATTGAGATGTGGTCAGAAATGAGGTTTCCTGACAGTTACATGGACCTGATTTCAAAGCCGGGGGAATGCATAGAATAACCTTTGTTGTAACGTTACTTCAAGGCGGGATTTGGCAGCAAAATTAAAGGGACGAGGACACCAAAGGATATTCTGGTTGTATGTGGACAGGTCTTTACAGATTACAGATTTTTATTTTATGACATTATTAGAGAGACATGTTTGCACACAGGATGAGGATGCACAATGTGATGCAACTGTTGTGCGGAATATAAATGAAAGATGCTAAACACTTAACTGATTTAAAAAAAAACATTAGTTAATACAGTATATAACTTAACGTATGATTTTATCCAAAAATCCAATAGACTTGACACAAAATGGCAACCAGTGCCTGGATTCCAGTTGTTTCTGTCAATTGCAACTACCCGTTTCTCTTTTCTTAAGTTTTTCTTAATTACACAAAAGCTCTTTCTAATTTTATTCATATTTGTGTTTTCATTGCATTCAAGCTGAACGCTAACGCTGGCACTCAGTGGATGTAATGGCAGCGACTTCACCTACTGTGACCTCTGTGCATACCCTCTATTTTATTATCTAGGTTCAAAGCTAGTTGGACCAATGCACCTTTTGAGCCAAAACTAATTGCCACATTATAAAAATATATAAAATGAACAAGGCCTTCAACATCTTTTAAAGCTATAGTGTGTTTTGGAGTTGACCATAGCTTCAACAGACTTGATGCATGTGTGGTCCATGCAGTCCTGCACTCTTTGAACAGTGTACTGTACCTTGGTAAGGTCATGGTACCTCCGGGGCTGTTGGGGGACAGTGTTGGCAGTGACAAGTGAGGCTGACAGCATCCTGTGGAGCAACAGGGAAGCTTTGGGCCCCCGTAGCCCGGCACGGCCCTGGGCTGCTGGCACCAGAGAACCAGTCTGAGTCAGCTTGGACTGGAAGAGCTGCTGGAGTAACACACTCTCACTGGCTGCCGGGCACAAAGCACATACACACAGAGACAGAGAAAGAGGGAGGAAAATAAGTGTGAAAAGAAGCAACAGCATTGGTGGAAATAAGGGGGTGGAGGAGAATGAGGAGAGGTGGGATGGAAGGATAGAAAGAAAGAGAGAATGGAACAGTGAGGAGGATGTAAACAAGGATGGAAAGAAGCATTAGAGAAGGAGGAGGAGGAGGAGTGAGGCTGGGGAGGAGGCATCAAGTTGGGCTTCATGTAAACAATCAGTCAGGCAACAAGAGGGGGTGGACCATGCCACTCGACAACACGTGGAGCGGTCCACAACAACAATGAGCTCATTCAGAAAGCCAAACAACATGTGTGTGATCGTGGGCGTGTGGCTCTCATCTGAAAGGCTTAGAGAGAGAAAGAGGGGCAGGATGACGGCAGGTACACTCTTAGAAATAAAGGTGCTAACTACAACCATAAAAGGTTCTTCATGGCATAAAATTTATCAACAGATAAATACAACAAGGCTATAACATGACAACCAAGACAGAAAATGAGACGAGTGACGAGAAGAAGGCAGCACTGTGAGTAATTGAGAGGAGGTGGGACCATGTGGGCACTGCAATGGTGTGTGTCAACTTGCCGTCTGAGAGGAGAGACAACAGATAGAGCTGGTACTGGAGTATTGGTACTGTGAAAACTGAGCACTGAAAGCATTTAAAATATTCAGTTTCAATTTTTGACATTCCTTCCTGATAGAACCCTTTATAAAGGTTCCATTTGGAAACCTTTCAGGGGGTTCCACCTACAACCCAACATAAAGGGTTATACCTGGAACCATCTCCGAAAGCTTCCACCATTAATTCCCTATGAGAGGTTCTACAGAGAAACCTTCCATGGTGTAATGGTTCCACCCAGAATGCTCTCTGGGGATTCTATCCAGAACCTTTCCAACTTCTAAGGATTTCAACAAGAACCCACCTAGAGGGTTCTACCATAAACACTTTTATATTCCAGGGCTTTCATCTAGACCTCACCTAGGAGGCTCTAAATATACGCCTTTTTTTGGTAAGGGTTTCACCTATAATCCTTTTGTCCTCAGACGGTTCGATTACCAAATTAAATTCTACAGACAGGGCAAAAACACAAGATCACAAGTAAAAGTAATTGATGAAGGGGATCCCAGATGCATCTACATTTAAAAATACCATTTAAAAGGATACTACACTTTCCATGATAACTAACTCAATATGTACTCACCATTATGCCGATGTGATGATAAGTGCAGATCTTTAGTTCACAAAACAATCCTGGAGTTTCAGCAGAAAACAGGGTAGCAGCCTCATCCAGTACAATGGCAGTGAATGGTGACCACAGATAAAACGTTAAAAAAATATCACACAAAACAAACACAAAATGTCTCCATCCTGCTTGTGTGGTGTAATCCAAGTGTCTGCAAGCCGCGACATTAAAAATTAACTGCAAAAAACGCCATTTACGCCATGTTTTTAGCTGAAATGTCAGCTGTAGCTTGTAGCCGGTAAGATGTAAACATGGCGTCGATCTCGCGAGACTTCGTATATATCCTAATGGCCACACATGCCGAAGTCTCGCGAGTGGTCTCGTGGTCACCATTCACTGCCATTGTACTGGATGAGGCTGCTACCCTGAACTCCTAAAACTCCAGGATTGTTTGGTGAACTGAAGATCTTCACTTATCATCACATCGGCATAGTGGCGAGTACATACAAAATGGCTTAATCTCATAGGGTGGAGTATCACTTTAAAACAAGAACAAACATTTGAATATTTGAGGAACTTTTAACACCCATGTTTTCAACAATCTTTGAAGAACTCTTTCTTCCGAAAAGAGTTCTTTGGATGAAAAGGGTTCTTAATGGAACTTAGTATAACAAAAAAAATCCTTGATGATCCCTTTCTTCAAAGAAGGGTTCTTCAGAAGCAAATGATTCTGGCTAGAACCACAGCCCTTCAGAAAGAACCCTTTTGGAACCCTTATTTCTAACAGTGTAGGCATACTAACCAAAGAAAAACAAACATGAGTCCTGGACTCATTTAAGGACGTAATTACACACAGCTACAAGAGTAATTGTCTTTTAATTTAAAGCAATCACTGCCACCACCTGAATATAGAGTTACATAGATCCCTCTGCTGTCCTGTTAGCTTTCAGCCTTAACCTTAAAGTGGGATGACGTCCGTACGTAAAAACCACACAGTCCGCATGTCAGTGTGCGCAGATGAATGGCAGTGACGCATCGGCTCGGTCAGATGGAGGACCAACAGCCAAGTGTGAGTGAAGGGCTAGCCTTCAGAAGATTAGCCTCATCATGGGAATTATAGCAATTAGGCTGCTGGACGTAAGGCTAGCCTGGCAGCTACACAACGACTGCCTGTGTGCCGCTAACCACAACACCCCGCATCTGGCACCTTCTATAGACAATATACACACAGACGGTGCTGTCTGCTGCATGTGTGATGAAACACACACACATACAAACACAGCCACATTTAGACAGAGAGCGGTTTTGTGTGCTGTTGGTTTAGACAAGAGTGCATCTTTGTGATCAAGTGTGCTCTGACGCCACAATGTGCTCATATGCATGTTGTTTATTGGGCACTTACACTTCATTGTGAGCAAGAGATTCTGAGGAAGGGAGTCCTTGTTTCTTGTGAGTGATCCTGTGAGGTCATATGAAATCTGGGGGAGTAACAAATCATAAATGCACATTCACTTATACAGTACATTTAATCTCAATACAACATAAAAGGTTGGGCACACTTTATTGTAAAGTACACTATTAATACTTAATAAGCTGCACTTTGTATCAATTTAGAGAAAAAAAATTCTTTGTTAGACAGTATTAGACCCTTTATTAGACGCTTATTAGACTTTAATATAGGGTAACTAGGGACACAGAGCTGCACTGTAAACTTAAGTGTATTATTTTCCACTGTTAGACCCTTATTTGACTTTGAAGAGGGTAATTAAGGACACAAAATCATATATCATATTATTTCTCTACAGTATTTCAATATGTCTATGCAGTCACCCATAGACAAAATAGTTTTTAAATGGGTATGATATGTGATTTCTTATTCCTTTAGTTTACAGTACAGTTCTGTTGTAATGTGTCCCAAATTACACTCTTAAGTCTAATACCTGTCTAATGAAGGGTTTAATACCGTCCAAATAAGAACACAAATAGTATTTCTAGTTCTTGTCTAAATTGATTCAAATTACAGCTTGTTACATCTTATTAGTTTACTTTTAAATAATGAGACTGAATAGTTATAAATATATCAATTCATTGGATCTTTGTAAAAGCACCATTTGAAACTGCTGTGGCTATAAAATGTGGGTCAACTTTTTATTTAGTTTTGTGGGAAACCATAAAACAACATCTTCTTGTCTGAGGTTGTTGACTGAAAACAGCTGTGTCACACATTCACAGCATGTATGTGTTTTTTTTCTTACTGTCATTGTGAGGGTGGTATTCTTAATATGAACAATCACCACTTAGTGTTCTAAAGAAAAACATTATTGTGAATACAACAATAATCATATTTGCAATTATCCCCTGCATAATGCTTGGAACTAACAGTTAAAAGGAAATATTATAATGTTATTATTGTTATGTTATGATGTTTTGATGTGTTTGTTTTTTTTAATCAGGTACAGCCTACTTATTTCATCTAAATAAAGACCTCTTATTACTCTCAATGGACAGTTTTTGTCAATTAACAGAACTGGCCTTTAAAAGTCAAGAGGTTTTCAATCTATAGAAAGGACAATTTTCATACACGCCTACAATCATATAACACAATAACAATGAAAAAATCTATTATAAACTTCATGTTTAAGTACCATTTCCTACCTGTAAGGTAATTAAAAATCTTAAATACACAGGTTTAGACACAAAATTCACTAAATGAGCCAGTTTAAAGCTGTGGGTGAAATATGAAGAGGGGTCAGGGGCTTGGCTTAGTAATTTTTGTATAGTGGCTGCTGGTTTGTCAAGGCTATGTCGAATGAGAACGCTACTAAAATGAATAATTGTTCTATTAATTGGTCCAGTAGATCACCTCAGCTGACAGCTGGGCTGCAATAGCTGCAGTGCAATCTCTGAGGGCAAATTTGCCTGTCAAAGCACAGTGCATCTACTAAAAGTGCTTGTTTTTGCCACTGACGGGCTAAGGTTGTTATTCAAAGTGTCGGAAAACATTATGGAAAGGATCCCTACCGAGCTAGAGCTTTTCAGACAGCCCTTTCCAATGAGGAACTGCAGCTGTCATATTACTCTCTTCAAAGCCACCAGACTGCTCTGACAAGAACAGTCATTTTAAAACACACAAGTCAATAACAATAACACAAACTTACTAACCAATCGAGGCAGTCGTACACCCATGACTCCTGTGTTCTGCAAGGTAAAATTATTGATTTTGTCAATGGAGTCTGGTAGCTTTGAAGAGTGTAATATAACAGCCTCAGTTCATCATCAGAACCGGTTAAAAAAATTATCTTAATCTTTAACAAAAGGTTTATTTATATAGGGAGCCTTTCCATAATATTGCCAGACACTTAGAAAAACAATCTGAGTCTGTCAGGGGTAAAAATAAACACTTTTAGTGGATGTACTTGCATTGCATTGCATTTGCCCCAAGGATTACGTTGCATGAAACAGGCTGCCATTGCAGCCTGTTTCATGGCTGCTGGCTGAGGCCATCTACCAGACCAATTCCAAAACCTTTTGTACATATTAGTCATTTAGACCTAAATATATGTTAAATTAGGGCCCAGGTTAGAAAAAATACCAGAATTAACCTTGGAGGTTCATGATTTTCAGTAGTCTGCACTGTAATATGGTGGACTGTCAATGGACCAATTGGCAAAGCTGTTTCCTCTATCTTTTAGCCATTTCCTAAATGGTATCCATATTCGTCATATGTGACCAGCAATGCCGAGTTTGACAGTTTCAGTTTCGTGAGAGTGTGTTTTCAGATGACACTAAACAAAGCATGCATTTATTTTGGTTAGAGATGCTGGTGCTCTACTGAGACCTCTAGAGTAATGTTGTATACAACACCTTAAATAGTTGCAAGAGTTATAAAACAAGCCTTTCATGTGCTGTTTTGGCAAACAATTGCGAGACAGAAAATGTAAAATGGATGTTGCCTGTAACCATAACCCAAGATTTTACTATTTATTGTTCAGAACAAATAATTAATAGGTTTTTTTTAGAATGAAACTTAGACGTGATAGATTTCATGCTATACTGCCCAGCCCTATTGCCTCTAAATACACAAAGATGTTGTTCCTGTAACTATGCTCTACCCAACTTAAAGCCTTAAAGCTCTAATAAGCACAACGGTGACTGAAATCGGGTGCTACTAATTTTTCTGTACTATAGACAGACCTGTGCGGCATAGTGGCTGACAGTGAAGGCTGGGCCCTGGTCTTTGGGTGGAGGGTTTCCATTGCCGTCCTTGGTTGTGAGAGAGAGGCCATGAGTTGGATTGGAGTCCAGCTGTGTGGACAGCCTCTTGTACAGGGTCTGCTCTGCTGGCCGCAGGCTCTGGCTCTCCTCATCTAACACACACAACAGTCCCTGAGGCTTCTGGAGGAGGAACAAACAGATGCTCATGTTATTTATGTCAGTCAGGTTTACAAAGCACCCTTGATAATAATAGTCATAAATTATTTTCACCATGACACTTTTATTGATCCCCATAGGGTAGAGTTGTCCCCGCGATATCAAATAGCTTCAGTCAGTTTCATTTGTTTTAGATTTTTTGGGCATTTCAGCTATTATTAATAGAGATAGTAAAGACAGACAGAAAACATGGGGTGAAAGGGCGAAGTGCAACAAAGGTCCCTGGACACAATTGCAATTACATGGTCTATGTATCCTAACCACTGGGCTACCACCAGTCCTACCAGTAATATTCCAGTTTGAGCATCATTTTTTACAACCAATCTTAGCATGTTACATTTTTATTTTATTTGTCTCTCACCTTAAAATTAAACTTCAAAAAGGAAAAAAAGAGAAACAAAATAATTTCTGATTTTGGATAAAAGAAGAAAAAAATTATCTAAAGCAATGAAATCATTTGTGAACTTTAGCCATATGATTTTAAATCTTTTATTGAGTTACGTCATGAGACACCAAACTGGACTGGACTGATGTAAACCAGCAACGTACAATACCTGAAATAAGAAGTCCAAAACGGCTGGCTGGTTGCCAGGGGAGCGCGGGGTCTCCATGGCGATGCCCTCCTGCAGACACTCAGCCTGTTCCTGCTGGAATAGCACCTCAGAGACGTACTGCCTCAGCCGCTCATTGGTCATGTTCACGCACAGCTGGAATGCACACACAACACACACTCATCAACCTCCAAACACACACTTCACTGCACACAGCATGAAGTTACTCCTCAGAGACACAGCGCTGTATGTTTGTTTTTAAAACACACAAATGCACAATATAATCTAAGACACAACTTGCTGTGGAACCAACAGGGAAGTCAATGAGGCATAAATGAATTGACTACTCATGTAACACACCTGACCCTGACATCATGTGAACTGTTTACAGGGAGGCCTCATGCACGAGATCTACTATACACAACAGTAGTTGTCCTTATGTAGAGCCTTTTTTTTATGCCACTGTAATATGGATAAAGTGTTTCTGATGGAGCCACAATCAATCAAATTTTATTATACAGTGAAACTTGTTTTTACCTGTGCAAGTATCAAACAACAAACACTTTGACATTGACTTATATACTGTCTTATCACCCAACCCTAAGCCATGTGATAAAAACAGGAATCTTGCGGTTTAGATGATAATGACCAGCTCAAAAATAAAGTGAAAATATTGGCGATAATGACAAATATTGAGGTTGTATTGAGTGCTCAAATAAGCCCTGTAGCACTTAGCTTTGGGGTAATAAGCCACTTACCCAGCCACTAAAAAGACTGAATGTGAATTTACTGGAAGTGTGAAAATCATAAATAAATAGGGCAGAGTTTTTCTCTTTGGGCGCCATCATGTGACTGTGTCATAACAGAGTCATGACCCACATTCTGTCTCGCAGCCCGCTGATTGAGAAGTGCTGATCGAGAGGTGGGTTGTTCTGTGGTGCAGGCGGCTGTAGTCCTGTTTTTCGTCTACCCTTGTTTGTCAACAAGCTGGTCTAGTACATTAAAGGCTTAGTCCCAGCAGGTGGTTGATTGAGTTAGCTCATTAGCAAAGTGCTGAGCAGGTACAACACACCCCTGACAAACACAGCTCTAATTAACAAGCACTAATGACCCTGATAATGCTGCGTGTGTGGAGTCTGCCTGTGTACATGTCTGCAAGTGTGTGTGTATATGATGTGTGTACAAACATGTCAGAGTGTGAGGACTTCTTTGTCACTGATGTGCCACGTCTACTGTAAGAAATCATTGTATTTGTTTATTCTTGCTCCTCCTCTTCTCTCTGCTGTGGGTGGCGGGTAATGTGTGAGATTTGAGAGAACTAAGATTGACATGCAGCTCAGGAGCAACAATGGAGAAGATTTCTGAGGGAAAGAGCTGGGCAATGCCACCGCCTGCCAGAAATACACTACAGCAGTCTCTGTTTTTTTCTCGTTTTGCTTGCCTCCTCCCTTCTTCCCTTCTGGCACTTGCTCTTGCTCTCTCCGTGACCTGAAGAGGAAAGGTCACGCAATCCCTTGCCTCCACTTGGATTAGAGATCATCCAGGGGAAGTGTAAGGCCACTGACATCTTAGTCCCCCACACACATACATACACACACACACACACACACACACACACACACACAAAAACAGGAAACCACTCACACACATGCACAAAAGCAAATCCAAACACACACTTGACTAAATAAAAGCTGGGAGGAGATTGGGAGTTCCACAGGGAGGAAACGTAAGCTGAGTAACAGGAATAAGCACTTAGCCTCTTGAGCACAATGAATTACACCCTAAGACAGCTCACACACACTCACACACACACACACACACACACACACACACACACACACACACACACACACACACACACACACACACATTGTGATATACAGACTTGTCTTCCTGGTCCCTGCTGCTCATACTATGGGGGTAGTCTATTAACAGTGCATGCTTGATGAGCACATGGCAGATTTACAGCCCATAACAGGTGAGTTGTATAGAGCTGCACATGTTGTACTCTGTACACCGTGCAATGTAATCACACCCACTGAGATACTGAAAACAATCAAAACATCCAAGCATCACAGACATGCTGATCCATCCGTGTACACAGTGCATGCAGAAGCACACAGAGTAAAGTACACAAACAGTTACACATCAATCGCTCCGATCTTTGTTGGATGCAGAACCTCTCTAAGAAGAAAGAAGTACTGTTGTGCTATTTTCAGGCTCCTGCTATCGTGCACTGAGTGCTAGTTCACAATGGGTTTTCTCTCTCTTTTTCTTTTTTTTTTCAGCCAGACTGCAGAATACTGGGACTGATTCCTTTCTTTTCTTTGTCAGTCAGTGTACATTGCAGTAACAGGATAAAACAGATAGAAGCTTACAAAACGCACAGGGAGAACATTTTAATGAAGGAGTTTTTAAAATCCTTGTTGGCTCTAAACTTTAAAAACCAAGTCTCAAAATTACCACAAAGCAACTAACTAACTAATTGTGAACTGCTATCACTTTTCTCTGGTTCCATCACTAACTATGATGGAAGTGGGGAAGAGGAGAGGCCACCACAGAGCGTGCAGGGCATGTGTCCCTTGCTTGTTTTTTTGCTGCCAGGCTCAGATTATTGTTCTAAGTATCTGGAAGGGTTGTGGAAATGATACATGACAGTGAGAGACCTTTTTTTAAAGAGATAAGAAAAGTTACTTAGTTTAAAGTAGAACTCTAATTTTAACATTATCAATGTCAGCTGTCAGGCATTAAAGGCCTTGAGAGAGAACCTCTGCTGTGCACTGATTTTATATGTGAACTATAGGAGAACACAATCTGATGCGGTTCTTACTGGTAAAACATACAAACACAGGCTGATACTGGAGTTTGGTGTGATGCTGAACTAAAAAGAAGAACTAATTATTGATATTTGGTATTATACAGCCAAATCTGATTCAACTGGAAAAATCCTTACTTGGGGACAGATCTGCTGAATGCTAATTGCAACTGGCAGTTGAGCTTATTGTAATACCACAACACTGTTTAATGAACATTTTGTCGAATCTCTTTTCTTCAATTTGAGATAATTTATGTAACTACCGTTGTTGCCGGCTGTTTAATTTACTAATGTGAACAATGCAGCTGTGAGACTGATGTTTCTTCCTATAAACACACACACGCAAACAGACACACACACACACTGGTTTGAAGCTGCCTATTACTCTGACACAGGCGGTCATTGTGTCAGTGGCAAGTTCAATTGAAGACAGCTGAAAATCACGCCACAGTCAGCCACAGACCTCGCCTCATTCATTACAATTACAGACTAAAATGTCCAGGCTAAAATAGATAACAGACCCAAATATCTGAACAATTTGATTAAGATCAAATAAATCAGGGAATTCCATAAATGCATTTGCCCTGAGTAGGAGAATGACGAGAAGAGGAAGACATTGATGTTGTTTGTTTGGGGGGTTAACTGAAGTCTAATGAAAGTAAGCATCGTCCCACCTGCTCAAATCCATTCCTCTGAAATTCTTCAAACCCAAAGATGTCCAAGATACCAATTTCCAAGGCAGGATCACTGGAACAAATGAACAGATAGACACCATATGTATTGTTTTATAACACTCTAGGATCAGGATTGACTCACGCCGACAAAAGTTATCATGTTTGTGTCTTTGTGTGTGTCTGAAACGGGTGTGCCATGAGTAGTGTTGTTGACAAATTTATTCCAGTCTGTGGTTGGTGTGTAAACAAGGCAAAGCACAAACACATTCCAAAAGATGGAGCGCGGGTTATCAGTGTGATAAGACTCCACAACATCAACAACACCAAGGATCCCATGGCCTCCACCTCCCAGACTGTGTGTGTGTATTGTGAGACCTCCACATAAACCTTGGGTGTGCCCTCCATCTCTGCCCTGGTGTTCAGTATTTTCCATTTTAGCGTACATTCCTATTCAGGCCTGACGTGCAATGTAAACTATTACAAACCTCCACTCTAAACTATGTGTCATGTTACAATATCAGAGTTTTCACTCCAGAGGCTCTGAATGAGTGACTGCGCCTGTGTGATGACAGATAGACTACATCGGCAGTGTTTGTGACAACAGTTATCAACGGCTCAGGCTTCCAGAGAAATGTTTCTGTTGGTTTACACTGAAAAACATTCAATGTACACTTAAACACACACACACAGAGCTATACCCAGTGCTGTCGTCCTGTCCCTGTAGGTAGTCGTTGCTACTGTTGACCAGATAGCTGAAGAGGCGTCCATAGATGGCCTTCGCGAGCTGGTCTCTGTACTGCTCTGACATCTCCACTGTGTGGCGCCGTGTGATCACGTCACCTGACACAAAAGAGACATAACAACAGTTTCTGGCGCTGTGATAGCTCAGTATTTGTGATGTTCATTCTTTAGGTTTTTATAGATTTTCACCAACTGATTTCCCTGGAATTATATGTCCCAGTTCCTACAAAAGTTGGTTTCTATTGCAAGAAGCAAAAGACTCTGATCACTGTAGTTTACACTGAACAGCCACAACTTAAAGCATGGTTGATCATGTTCATGGCCAGTGTTATCGGCTTATTTTAGCTTATCACAAATATTTCAGTACCTGCATACACCTATGTTGCCTGACAGTTTGTAGTACAGACCCTATTCTGTGACATTTTTGAGGCACGTTGTAGAATCTTCCAAACATTGGAAGTGAATGGTAACCAGTTTTCAAACATAAAAAACTACCAAAAAAGAAAATGCCAAGTTGACAGTTGCTTGGTGTGTGTGTGTGTGTGGTGTGACAGTGAGCGTGTGTGAGAGAACAAATTGTCGGGACATGGATTACCCCAGACAAGCAGTATGGAAGCACTTAATGTTTTGAAAACCTTGAAAACTGGTCAACATTTACTTACGTTATTTGGGAGATTTCCTGTGAAACTCCAGCAGTATTTTGTGGACTAAAAAACTAAGCCCGACCTTCAATCAGCATGAAGGTGAGTAGATAATTACTGAATTTTCATTTTTGGGTGAACTATTCCTTTAAACACATGTTTATGTTATGTGTTTATGTTAAAACACAAATATAAGACAATATAGAGTATTGTTAAAGGGATAGTGCAGATTATTTGAAGTGAGGTTGTATGAAGTACTTATCAAATTGTCAGTGTATTACCTACAGTAAATGGTAGTTGGCACGCCCCCAGTTTGGGGAAGCAGAGAGGAGTACCAGCATAGAAGAAGGGCAATGTACTGCTGTGGACATGGTCAGCAGCAAAATATATTTTAGCCACTTAAAAAAGGTCCACCTAAAAAAAATCAATAAAAATTTAAGTGTACACTATATTTAGAATATTTTCAATGCTTTATTTAACCGCCAGACAAGCTCTTCTGATGGGAAACGTTATATACAGTATGCCCAATATTGCTGCAAACCAACCAGACTCCATGAGCAAAATTGACCCTGTCCATAGAAGTTCATTGCTTACCTCCCGTGCTGGAGGTCCTTTCTTCTTCTTTAAACTGGTGGCATGCCAACTGTTATCTACTGTAGCTAATGCACTAACTCATACAACCCCACATCAAATAATCTGAACTATCCCTTTAACTGATTTTTTTAATCCCACTCCTAAGAGAGGTACACTAAACTGATCTTACTCTAATGCTGTCTGTTGAAATGTAAAGTACTTAATTAAAAGGCTGTGTTGATAACTTGTCTTTTCAGTAAATTTAAATCAGCTGACAGCTTTGTGGAAGAGTAATTCAGCTTATGTGCATAGAACAGTTTCCACTGGTGAGTAGATACCTTTAAAATACTGAACGTCAGAGGTGAGGGCAGTGCTTAAGTCATTGGAGCCCACCTGCAACATTCCAGAAACTGTAAGGAGGAAGACAGAGAAAGAAAGAAACGGGCAGAATAAATGACAAGTGACATGATGACAGGATGAAAAACATAACAGCATCAAACATTAACTGTGAGGATGTGGGCGCTGATGACCTCCCAGAACCTGCTCTTCCTTGCTCTGATGAAGGCATCACGATGCCAGCTCATTCACGCTTAATCGATCGATAGAGCTGGAAGCAATTAGTCATCAGTGGACTTCTGAGCAGAACCCATAAACAAACAGCAGAAACAGGTGACAACGGCCCAGAATCTGTTTGCTGACATCACTAGCCATGACATCACATCTCCCTGACAACGACTGGCTCTTTCCCATTCAGGCGCTGATGTCATTTGTTTACCATTTCGCTAAGGTCAGGGGTCACAGGAGCACATGGGGCGGTTGCATAATGAGAGAGAGAGAAAGACAAGAAAGAAAACACCAACCCGAACAGCGGCAATGTGAGAGCGAGTTCTCCTCACCATGGTTACATTTTGGCAGAAATTGCGACTCGCCAAACAGGTGACTGTCTGGCCTTTAGCTAATGCTGGCAAGCTGCCAAGCAGAACTCCAAGGGAGACAGAGAGGGAGGAGCGATGACGGCGAGGTAAACAAGAAGAGTGGCTGTGATGCACACCCCCTCACCACCCCACCCCACCTCCACACATGTGACCGAGGTCATGTGACGGGGGCACTGACCTCTCTCCAGCAGCTGCAGGTCAGAAGGGAAGGCTGTATCGGCATCTGTTAATGCCGTAAAACGTAGGTCCCCAATATGGAGTACAGCGGCCAGCAGCGTAAACACCGAGTCAACCTCCTAGCAGAGAGACAGAGACAGAGGACAAGAGACAGAGGAAGAGGGAGACAAAAAATGTTAAAATCTCAGTGCAATCAAAAACATAGATTTCCTCCTTTTTTTTCATTTCAAATCCACACTACACAGAATGCTCAGCTAATTTTTCAAGATAGGACTTTTTTTTTAAAATAGTCTCACAGTGTTGCAGTGACAGCAAAATTTGATTTAGTTTTAGTCAAAGTCTTCTGACAGAGATTATCTTTTTTATAAGATTTAGTTTTGGTCATATTCTACTTATCTGAACTGTTTTAGTTTTAGTTGACTACACATCATAATATTATAGTCACATTTTAGTGTATAATACATAATATATTATGTATTATAGACCTTCCTTGGACAATGGCCATGTATTAATCTATGAATAGTTACAACTGCAAACCATGATTTTACCAACAAGCCATTTCCATTAAAACATGACTCCAGCAACTCTGTTGCTTTTTTTGCCTGGAGCATTATGTTCATTATGGGCACTGTTATGTTCCCCAAATTTAGTGGGAGTCAGCGTGCCTTTTTTTACTGGCTGTTCTGGATGACATTAAAGAACTGAAGTTTAGAAGTGACATGTAGTTAGTGCTGGTAGCCCTATGCTGTTAAGCAATTTAACGCTTTAAAAAGCATTAAAATAAGAGCCTGAAATAACCGTAGCTTAATAAAATGTTGCTTGTGACACTGTATTAAGAGCGTTCTGAAAGCTCAAGTTAAAATATTCAGCAAGAAAGTCACGTGACGTCTGGGTGGAACAGAGAGACAGAGCCGCCGCTCACCTACAGACAGTTGCTGAGCTTCTGGAGGAATAAATACCCCGAGTCACATCAAATTCTGCTCATCCCTACCTGACATTTTTGCCTTGTTTTCATTCATTGACGAAAAGTAGAGAAACAGATTTTGTCATCATAAATGACTTTTTATGTAGTTGTCATCTCATTTTCATCAGTGAAAAAATGCTGTTGACAAAACCTATGATGAAAATTAACCCTAATTAAATTATCCCTAGCTTCAGATAGTCACCAAAAAATACACTATCTACTCCTGCTTTAATAACATTTGCTTAAAAATTTTTTTTTGGCTTTTTTCAAAAATTAAACTCTGTTTCTGACCTATTTTTAAGGATTTATGTCTTCTTTCTTAACTATAAAAGAAATGGAGAATGGCCATTCATATCCTTTAACGTATGCAAAACTTAAAAAAAAAGCACAGCATAAAAACATTTTTTTTAAATCTAATGCTTTCTATGACACATCAACCCTCCTCCCTTCATTCACACTTCTCTTCCTCCGTTCTACTCTCCCTTCCTCTCTGCCCTTGAGTAGAGGACACCTAATGGAATACCCCCTTACCCACTGCTCTGATTCTCAGAGAGGGGGATGTTTCAGATTGAGAGTGTGTGTGTGAATATGTCTGCGTGTGCACTCTCTCAAGGCAGGATATTGGAGCTGATATCTGGGAGATAAACACACGCATTAGTCTCTGTCTGACACTCTATACACAGTCAGACTCCCCCCTGCTTAGGAAGGAGAAGAAAGGCAGCGAGGGAGAGAAAGGGAGCGTTAATGACGATTGACCTTTGGGTCTGGACTTGGAGTCGTCCCCTGATTAGACTTAGACAGAGACCAATGGGTGGTCTATCACTCCCACTCCCTCACTCCTTCCTCTGTCCCTCGGCCTCTCTCTCTTCTGCCGTGGACACTAGTCCCCTCTGATAATACCACGATCTATTACTCTGTTCCTATGTCGCTCAGTCCTTGCCTGCGTGTACAGACTTCTGCTGGATTAAAAGGTGAGATGGTGGTCACTCGCTGCTGACAGATGCTGACTGGGAATCTAAGAATAGAACCTGATAATGGGCAGGGAACACAGCGGGTGGCGCACAGGACGGACTGTACCACTCACTGTAGCACACTACGTGAACGCAGTATGCATAAATCAAAGTCCTGTCATCTGTTTGGTCAAACATTTCATGGTCTTTAGATAGACAATTGAAGCACAAGTACTAATTCAGCATCCATTATAATTCAGCAAGAACACACACATCACTCACATCTAGACCTCATTTCAGATGCTTCTTGTTCCTGAATTGGGAGGATGAATTCCCCAATCCATTATGCAATGGTCAGTTGTTTAATGGAGCATGTGCATTCCTCGGCAACTTGTGAAGTCGGAAAACTATTTGTAACCATGTCATTTTTTACCAGATATTACTGGTACAACATTCTGGTAATACAATCTGAAACATTTGACATGAACCATTAGTTTTGCTCTCTGTAAGTTGGGTTAGGGTTTGGGGTTAGGGTGTGGACAAGGTGAAGGTTCAGCCTGTAGTCTTGTGGGCCCTTTGAAGAACCCATTTTTGTGGACTGCCCAACCGCAGCCTTTAGAGGTTCCAGCCCCAGGACTCAGTGTGGGTTCACACCAGCCTTGTTTAGTCCAACTGAACCAAAGCCTGGAGAGTTTACCCCCTTATTTGGGTTGGTGTGAAGGCCAGATTCAAAGCCTGGAGTGGACAAAACAACCGCTCTCTGGTCCAACTTGAAGGGGTGGTCTTGGACAGTTGTCAAATGAACTCTGGAGTGGTTCATTTCTGGGGTGAACACCATTAGAAACTATCAAAGAGTTGTGCCATTGTATGAGTCATTTCATTGGTTAAAAAACATTTTCTCTTCCTGGTTTGGTGACTGGTGAACTAGAAGCGTGTTTGCTACCAAAATGTGGACTGGCAAGGGACAAACCTGGACTTAAGACAAAGTGAGAATTACCTGTATTATTTAATACCTAATTATATGGAATAATACCTATTTGATACTCCGCTGTCTTACGAGACAGTCCCCTTAAGAGTGCTATGCACTCCTGATCAACATGAACCAGTATCCAGGTAGAAATCAGGCAGTTATTAAGAATTTCTGGACTTTCTGATTTTTGCCTTTGTGAACGCAAACTGCTTAAAAAATTCAAGCCACATATCATCCTCATATTCATTTGATTTAGGAACCAGACCTTCTAGCTAACAAAAACAATACCCATCAATGACTTCATAAGTGGCTATTTGCGGGTCTGTGACATCAACACTTTGCTGTTAAAAAAATCTGTATGCAGCGCCAATCAATACCTGCTTGTTGAAGCCCAGGGCTCGCAGTGCCTGTTTGACTGCTGCAAGCCGTTCCCTGCTCTGGGTAGAAGCTGTAGCTACTGGTGGGGTCTCCCCTTGAAAGCCTCCACTAAGATACCTGGAGTTAGGACAGAAAGAAGGCACAATGTGGACCAATGTTTTACAAAATAAACATAGGGGACATCAGAGTACAATGACACTGGTACCAAACCCATGTGCTCAGCAGGAATTCATGTGTATATCTTTAAACAAGACAGGCCTGGAACCAAAAGACTGATGAGGTTGTTTAGTGTTGATATACATACAGTCCCCACAGTCACACTATAGAGAGAGCTGTGTTTTAAATCTCCAGAACTGGTTCACACACACTCAGCAGTGACACACAGAGACACACTGGGTTGGTGGGATGCCAGAAGGGCTAGTGTGCTCCTCAAGATCCAGGACAGACCAAGACAGGTCAGTGGTTATCACAGTGGTGGTACACAGTGGATAACAGCAGAGTAAGAGTAACTCACAATCACACTGCCCCTAACAAGTAATGTAAAGTAAGTGTTCATGTTCATATAAATGTGGACTGACAGACACAAACACAAGGGTGTACACATACAGACACATAGATGATTAAAGTCAATACTAGACAACTCTTGTTGGACTGAACTGTAAGATCACCAATAAGCACCTGCTCACCAATAAGCACCTGCTGTGTACTTCAGTAAACCAGTGATTTTATGAACCATCATTATGCATATGGCAGCTAACAGCCACGTACCTATGAGCCAGGACATTGTTGAGGTAAAGTGCACTGTTCTCCTCAGCTGACAGGCCTTCAGCCATCAGATAGAAGATGCTGAAGCTGTGTTGGTGAGGACGCAGGTGGACCAGACGAGACTTCTCCAGCATGTAGGTGTACACACGGGCTTAAACATCAGGTGTAAGATAAGATAATCCTTTCCACAACGGGGGAATTTGCATTGTTACAACAGCAAAAGGGGATAACTACATGCATAAAATGGATGCATCAATAAAAAATCGAGATATCATGTTTTATACTTCAATAACAGGTGTGTAAATTACATTTCAACAGCTGCTGATGATAGTAAAAAAGTGAACATTCAATCTGTGGCCACTGTTCAATAGCCAGTCCTAAATTAATGATCAGATTAACTGGGGTAAAATAAGGTGAACATGGTTGTAAAAAATGGAGGACAACTCAGGACTCATAGGCTTTCACCGCCCCCTGCTGATGGCTCACAGCTGTGCACCTGATCTCATAGAAAAATCTCATATTGTGAATTAGGTTGAGTTTCTATGCTTTCTGTATTATTCTAATTAACTTATCAATCCAGAATGTGAAAATGAAGAATATGTGCTCAAATATTCTGGCAATAAGTATTCTATTTATTTAAATAATCAAGAATAAACATATGTGGAATAAAAATTAAGGAAATGTTATATTTTCTGTAAAGCTAAACTAAACTGGAATATAGACGTTTTATATAGACTAATGTAGAATAAAGACAATTTAAAAAAGTAAAAGCAAACCTTACTAACTAACAATCAGTTCATATCGAGTACTGCATTGACAGAACTGTAATTTACCTCTGAGCAGCGTCCTCCTCTTGTCACAGTACTGGATGGTCAGCAGCTTGATAAAGCGGCTTGAGTTGTTGTTCCTTGCAGTCTTTGCATGACCGAAGGCCTCCAGAATACAGTTAACCTGCATATTTGATCAAACCAAAGGAAATGTTTGTCAGGGGTGACTTAGCAGTGGAAGTCATTCTAAAAGATATTCTGAGTTTACACACATTTCTTTTCCAAAATAATGAAATCAACTAACACATACTACCTCTCTTACAAAGATTTCTGAACCTGAAAGAAAAAAGGAATTCTGCTCCCATTCCACTTTTGACCACTAGATGTCAGTATGCATCCATTATGTGGATACTCTGTATTTTTTGTGTCCCAGGATGATCAGAGAGTGAGCTGACCCAGTTATCAACTACATAACGATGACTTCATCAGAACACACTCCCAGGCTACACGCTGCTTTGTTACCGAACTGATAGACTGAGTGCAGAGAAAGGGAATCATGTATGAAGCCCCATGAAGATTTCACGGTGTGAACCACAGCTACACAACTGGGAAGACAAGAAGAAGCAGTCATGGAAGTGCTGAACTAAATGACACATTTTTCTCCCCTTTCTCTTTTTTCATATACAGAATGAGAAAAGATACTAACTGCTTTTGTTTAAAGGGGCAGTTCATCTCAAAATCAAAAATACATTTCTTTCCTCTGGCTTGTATTGCTTTTTATTCATTTGAGTGTTTTGGTTGAGTTGCTGAGTTTTGGAGAATTTGGCTAAAAATTAAAATGAATAAATATTGAACACCAGTCTCCAGTAGTAGTTGACTCTACATTCTGCAGCAGTACATTCTACTGCAGAAAGAAAGTAGTTCCTATATAAAACTGCTCAAAACAAGGTCTGTAATAACTTGGTCATGACTTTTGGAAAGAGATATTGCTATTAAGTTTTTCAAATGTACTT
>JAJHUR010140508.1:1609934-1624549 GCA_027495735.1 Lutjanus campechanus | reverse complement strand
TGTACATAGATTGTATAGCTCACTTGTATTGCTCTTATGTTCTGCTCTTGAACCTTTCTTTCTTTTCTTCTTTTAAATCTGTTATAATTATTCCGAGCCTAATCCCGGACCCGAGTACTAATTTCGTACCACAAACTGTAAAAGGTGAGCTGGTATGACAATAAAGTTCCTTGAATCCTTGAATCCTTGAATCCTTGAATGTACTTTTTGGCGCTTTGAGCACCACAAGCTGAGTGACATTTAGTCCCATTATATTTGAGAGAAGGCAGACATCTCTACGGGCAGTATCTCCAAAACTCTGTAAGTCACATGTAAGTCAGATGGATAAATAGAACTACAGGTAAGTATTTTTGATTTGGGGGTGCAAAATTTCAATTTTGTGATTGAAACCTCCCCAGATTGACTAGAAAATGTGCCATGGAGGGAATATGTGTATTTGCTGATCTATTGTCCTCTACTGCCCGTATGAACATTGCATGATGTATCATTAATGTACCATTAAGTACAACACAAACTGCCTTCTTACACCTTTGTAAAATAGCCCAAATACACCCAATAATATCAAAACCAGACACAGAAATTCTTGTACATGTCGTCATAACATCTAGAATACTGTAATGCACTTTTCTCTGACCTACATAAGACAGCAACAAACGGTCTCCAAATAGTCCACAACGCAGCCACAAGATTCAAAAAGTTTGATCATATAACAAACGACTGCACTGATGTCTCTGCACAGGTTACTGCTGATTTAAAAATCTTGCTTCTTAACTATAAGGCTTTAAATGGACTGGTTCCCTCATGCATCTCCAGCTTATCTCTTCATATACTCCATCAAGTCCTTTGCGTTCCCTTGATGCCATTTAATTAGCTATTCCTTGATTTCATAAGAAGGCTCATAAACCAAGCTTCACACCTCTGAAGTAAAATGCCACTGCAAAACCAGGCTGAAAACATCTTTTTTTTCTGTTCACCGTGATCTCTCACTATTTCACTGTCTAGCACCCAAACTACTGACTGTTCTTCCTACTTGACAAGTAGCTATCCCTACCCTGTTGTAGTTTCAAGAATGCCCAAATAACTGTCTGTACTCTAAATAGCTCTGTCCTAAAGAAAGATGTAGAACTTTTGATGATACAATCAAATAAAAGGTCTGAGAGCTTCAATGGTATCTTTGACAAATAAGCAGCTAAAAAGCAGATAGAAAAAATACCAGTAAAACCCCTAACTCTGTTGCACTAATCCATACACGTATTCTCTCCTGTATCACAACAACATAACAGCAGTTAGGATACATTTGCACAGCTGTGAACACTGCATCACCACACTGTGTGCTACCTGATTTTTTGTTTTTTTTGATCAGAGCAGAGATGAAACGGGTGAAGGAACAATAAGCACAGTAAGACATAAGCACAGGGAGAAAAGATTTAAGATTCAGTCAGCGCTTCGCTCTGATGAACACACAAATATTCATGAGTTTCTCAACGAGGACTGGTTGTACTGAGCATGAAAAACAGCACAGATGTCTACTATAAGATTATTTTTCTAGCTTTTCTTTTTTTGCAAACTTTAAAGTAAAGATACAAAGGCATAAGAGCAACACAGGATTCAAGACTCATGCCCAGGTCATCACATGTTTCTTAGTAATATAAGCCTCCAGGACACCTCCATCCAATGACTGCTCAAACTTACATGTTTCATTCTGGGCTCCAGAGCAAAGCCTTTGGGGCTGGAACGAGCTGTCAGGTGTCTCACTATGTGCTTACAGGCCTCCGTTTTCCCAGAACCACTTTCACCACTAGAAAGACAAAGAAGATGCACATTTAATGTCATTCATGCCCTTTTCAAAAGTAAGATTCAAGCACTTTTCAAGCATTTTCAAAATGCATTTTCAAGCTTTTCCAGCATCTTACAGTTATGGTATAGGACATTTATATACATATACAGTATATGTTCCAAATGACTATGCCCAATTTCATTTCTTCATCATATTTAATCAGATATTTAATTGCATATGAATATGTTGCCTCCACCATGGTAACAGCTCTAAATAGTCATGTATGTTGTAAATATATCTTGCCTTTTTTGAAGGTGTATGGGACTGGGGGTGTGTCAACTTGATGGGATGTAAAGAGCAGCACAGCCTTGAGAGGTTGGGATCCGCTGCCTGAGGTGAGGTTAACTGGATGGATTTTGAACCTATCCTTTAGACCTGATCTTGCATTGTTTTATATTCCTAAGATGCAGTCACACATTTTCCACTATGATGAACAACATACATGTGATGTGGTGCATTTTTTTGTGAGGGGAGTTTCTGCATTTTTATATATTGTGAGTATTAACCGAGGATACAATTACCTTGGAGATAATATCATATATTATATTCTTATTATATTCAAGTACCAGGGTGGAAGATTTAGTGGCATCTGGAGATAAGATCACATATGGCAAACAATTAATTTCACTCTCTCCCTCCAAATGTGTAGAACCTATGGCAGCAAAAAATGGTTTGCAAAAAACACGAAAAGATTGTTTCTAAAGCCAGTCTTTGGTTTGGCCAGTCTGAGCTAGTGCAGAAACATGGCGATGTAACATGGCAGACCTGTGCTCTCTGTCGATATAAACAGCTCATTCTAAGGTAATAAAAACATAACAAAACATACGAATATACCACATAAGAATATGGTATTCCATTTCTGCCGTATTCTGCCAATAAATCCCTGTAAATCTTACACTCTGGACCTTTAAATAAACGTATTCAAAGTTTGGTACATTTCTGTTGCGGTGGTTGTTTTAGCATTTTGGCACATTACCATACTGTATGTTTTACCTCTCTTTTTAACTTGATTTTAAAAAATACGGAACAAATGAATATATTTATGCAACAATAATAAAAATTCAAATACTATTACGAGAAGCTAGATATCAAGAGTAAAAGTTAAAACCAACAGGACAAAAATCAAGCATCTTCTCTGGATGTGTATCAGAAGAATGTGTTTTGCATTTGTCATCAAGGTGTTTCTAACATCTGTCACCTCGGTTACACGCCTCCACCCACCTGACACCACCCCTTCAGGGAATCCCTCCCATTAAATTAACACTCTACTCCTTCTTTCTAACACGACTAACGTTGCTGCATTGACCAACTCTTTCCACACGCTGTTACTGTCACAACTTATCTGGCAGTGGAGGCCTGTTTTTAATTTGCTGTTGAGACAATATTAAATGGGACATAAGGTACCTCTACAGTACATGCTCTGACACTCACCGACATGCAGAGAGTTGAGACCGGTGTAGTAACACCAAGCAGATGGCTTCAGAAGGTCAGAAGCCCTTACTAATGACCGCAGTGTGCTGTGGTGCGCTGTTTGTCTGTGTGTATGTGCGTTGCTATATTTCCTACTAATGGCCCTGCTGAGTGTGAAGTCCAAAGGCCTCTCCACTGTCTTTTCATTTACCAGTTTTTATTAGATTTCAAGGGCATTTTGTTAGAGCACTGGCCTCGGGGGATCATGGCTGCTGATTGCCTGTAAACGTGTAGGAGTGTGTGAGTGTGTGAGTGTGTGCATGTGTGAGGAAAGATGGGGTGAAACAGGAAGCTTGAACAAGAGAGAAACAAGAAAAATGAAGGAAACAAGAAAGAGTGTGTCTATGTGAGTGTGCACAGTACAACGTCCTTGCATGTGTATGTGTCTGTCTGTGCATTTGTGTGAGTGAGATGGATAGCCTATGGCCAGGGCGCATTAACTCTCTGCCAGATGGGTTACAAGTCAGCGGGAATGTCACTGGAGAGCCGGAACGGGATTTAATTGCAATCAGGGAGCTGCCTCCTTCCAGCCGAGGACAAAGAGCTGCAAACTTCCATCTCTGTGTGAACACTGAACAGGTCCACAGCTCAACTCAGGCTGGGAACTGTTGATCTCTTAGGGGGTGTTTAACAAGTGTGTGGCAGGTAGAGGGTTGTGGACAAACCAGGTAGTCAGCGGAACTTCACCATTATTCATACCATCATTTTGCTCTGTTGACATTTATGAGGCACAGAGTTCAGGTGCAATTGCGTTTTATTACATTTCAATAACACTGCCAATACTGCTGTTCTATTTCAGTTTACTTTTTGACTTATCTTACTACTGTTATTATATTAGGCACTGTTTTTTGCATTTACTACTTATACACTTACATTAAATATTTTATATTTCACTTAATATGTGTTATTCTATTGCTATCTCTGTGAACAAACAGCTGATTGTGTCAGTTTCTCCCAATGGAGACGTCCTAACTTGCTCCGTGCATCAGCAAACAGGTTAAGCCCTGGTTCTTTTTGAAGTTTTGCATTCTTGCTTCACCACCAATCTAGTTTATTTGTTCAAAATCAATGCTGAATTCCTTGATGTTTCTGTTTCTCCGCATCAAAGCAGTCAATGGGGAGTAGGGTTTTCATGATACCAGAATTTTACATTTCGACACAATACTAAAATACAAAAACGATACTTGATACCTATTTCAAAATACCACAGCAAAAAGAACACAAAGTCGCAGGCATACAAAATAGTAGATCATTTTTCTCTTTAAAAAAAGAAAACTGACATTCTGAATACAGTGCTGGCACAGAAAGAAAGTTACTATACGCCGTCTGGTTTTGCTGCTACAAACCACATTTCAGGCAGGCCAATAAAGGTTGAACTGAACTAAAGGTCTTGAACAAGCACTTTTTCGTGCAGCTTTGGCCCTTTCAATACTGTCAGACGTTTTGAACAATGTGTCACTGAAAAAGTACTGAAGTAACGATACTTTCGACAGCCTTAATAGGAAGGAGGAGAGACTAATTAACAAGGTTGAGAAGCGGCACCTTTTATATGATCCACAGCAACCTTTTATTGGGAATATCCTCAAAAACGATGAGGTTTGGAAGGAAAACAGAGAGCTGTTGGCAGGTGTAAGTAAGTAAAATGTCCCCCAATCATAAAGAAACAAGTCTGACTTACAGTAAGAAAAGTTAACTTACTAATCTGCAGAGGGAGAAAATAACAAGCAACACTCCTGCAACATCGCTTGCATCATATCTGGACAATTTTTCAGCCAGATCCGTATTTGTGTGTTTGTGTGAAGGACTGGGCTGTACCTCAAAATGAAACACTGCGGTCGTCTCTCCTGCAGCATCATGTGGTAAGCTCTTTCTGCTGAGGAGAAGATGTGAGGCGGCAGAGAGGAGCACAGACGGCCTGTGGAGCTCAGGTACAGCTGACTCACCTGAGAGACAAAGATAGATGAAGTGGGTCAAGAAGAAACTAGATCACAACCTTATGTAATGTGGATACTCTCATGGGCTGAGCAACACAGAATAAAGGACAAAGTTGCAGCAAAGCAGTGAAACCATGCTGGGTATTACTTGTGTCAGTTTATATGTGTTCAGCTCATTAAGAAAGTGTGATTTAGCACCCAGTCTAACCATGTCATTTAACCCAGAGTGACTGAGATATCAAGTAGGGGTGAACTGAAAACTGTTATCAATTTAAATGCACATGCTTGACCCAACCACTCATTACAGCTACTTTACTTTAAAAAATGACCCATTAGCCAGCAAATGCACAATAGATTAATTCCAGGCCATGTTACTATAATAGAAAAAAGTCAAAGTATAGAATCCCTCTGCCTCCATCATCATTTTAATGCATTTTTACACAATGTATAATTTATATAGCTAAAAATAGACCAAAGCCTTAATTTTGTGTTGAAATTCTTTGTTTAATGTACTACAAGGAGTTTTCACTGCTTATGGAACAGTCTCAGTTTAATAGTGATGCCTCTATATGAGCTACATAAGTAAACGAGACCATCCGTGAGAAGGCTGGCGTAGTTATTCTTAATGCCTGCCACCAGGTCGGATTCTTAGATTAAATGAGCCTGTGTTTACATTTCCTGAGCCAAAGTGAGCAGTACATTAGCCAGTTAAAAAGAAGCAGAAAGAGATTTTTATTTAGATAATTAGATTTTTATGATGTTCTATTTTATGGTTATGGCAGTGGAAACACTAACACTTTTTGTCCACTGAGCAAAGTTTTTAATTTTGTCTCCAAAATAAACACAATATGAAAGTTCCTAGTAGTAGCTTTAAATGATCATATGTAATGAATCATTCTGTAATGTTGTTGTTTTGAACATTGAAAAAAGAAAAACATAATATGATTATTTTGACAGATATTGTGATTGCAATGATTCATAATTAGTGGGTGTGATCATTTTAGCATCACAATTTTTGTTTTCACTGAAAAAACAAACAAACAAACTACTAAAATAATGAGGATGTGACCTTTGTTGGGGTCTGTACCAAACAAGCATGTTGTCTTACATGTGGAGAACAAGATTTGTGGGCCAGGTCATCACTGCAGCACTTCATAATAATGTTGTTTTTTCACATATTTGACCTTTACAAAAAATAAAAATAGCACCTTATGCAATTTGGATATTGCACTTGGCTCTGTTTGGATTTTGATGATATTTCGATTAATTGTGCAGCCCTAAAAATATTCATTGAAACTTTCCATTAGAGAAACAGACCTCAGCTACGGCCAGAAAATGTTGACAAGCTTTTAGTCCGACCCTCAGTTTGTGTGAAGACGTTTTCTTTGTTGCTTTGGACCAGCTGAGGTGTTTGGAGAATGTTACTCTGACATCAAATGTTCTTTATAAGGTGATTCTCATGTGGACATTTTTATTTCTTAGTTTAATTTTACATTGATAAAAAATATTCTTTTAAAAACAAAACAATTTATGCCTAAGGAGGAATACAAAATAATCATTTTAAACAGTTACAGTTCAAACTTTATTACAGTACATATTTAGTGTATCAGATAGGGAACCCTAAATTGTCTATCTTATTGAACTGTTAGATGGCTGAACTGTAACACTCCTATCCATAACCAGTCCAGCAGATGTGTGCCAGCACTGTGTTTGTGGCTTTGGAAAAGGGAAGGTGGATGGGCTGTGGCCCATCAGACCAGAGGGGGTGACAGACGGCCAGCAGATCACACATGTTGTGACATATGTCCTTCACACACCGGCTCCTCCCTGCTCCTCCACACACTCTCTCAGTTGGGTATGGATGCCTGGAGTAAATCCAGACAGGGACAGGAATGGGACAGCCAGAGGGGGCTTGGCTTCATTCTGTCATGGCAGGAGAAGGTGTCTCCTCCTCCATCCAACCCCTTGTGGGTCCAAATAGACGAGCACTAAGCTGGCATTAATTCAGCTATTTCAAAATGAATTATCCACTATTTAAAATAAGGTGACACAAACACACACGCCTGTTAGTCATTCCCCACTGAGCCATTCTCCTCTTGCTGTTGCATATGTTAAATATGCTGCTTTTCACCAACACAGATAGTGTTTTTAAAATTAATTCTTAGTTGAGATCTAGTGAAGTGTGGGTGTGCGTGCACTGGCTTAACAGGATCCCTCTCTTGTCTGGTTGATGCAGAGTCAGCCCTGCTCTGTGTATCACTGACAGGAAGACTGCATTATTTATCAACCACAAGGTCCATTTCATCTGTTCATGTCGTGCTTATTATACTGCAAACATGCCGCCTTTAAAATATGAAAGCCTATAAAATGTAATGTTGTGTTTTAATCATGGATCACAGTACAAAGACCTGCAAATTCAACATTAAGGGCCATCCACACAAAAAACTATAACTATAAAAATATCGTTTTTAAAATGGTTCTAACTCAAGTGGTGGAGTCCTCACCACAGCTATGAAGTTGCAGTCTGATTGCAGAACCATTATTAAAACAACATTTTTATAGTTATAGTTCTTGGTGCAGATGGTCTTTAAGACAGGGCTGCACCAACAAAGATCAATTCAATAAAAAGCTTCAAAATGAGTAAATCCAGATTTCAAATTAAGCACAGCTCTGTTGCACAACTAAAAACTTAGCTCAGTTTAGTAAATCCAAGTTTAGTAATGCAACCTGAAATTAAATTGAGTTGAATCAATATGGAGAATTGCTTACTTGAATTAAAATAAAAAAAAAATTAAAAAATAAAAAAAGTGTGAGTGCTGTCTGGACCTAATAAGTAAAAGATGGAAGTAAGCATTAACTTTAGGCTGCTCTGTATTCCTAAACAAAACATTGCAGTGTTTGCTGGCTAGCTAAAGAGAAACAAAAAGTGTTTTCTATCTAGCAGAGAAGTTGTCGGAGAAGTTCTAATTTCTCCTCCTTTGAGAATTTAATTTCAAGCTAGTTTAAGAGTTTGGTGTAACATAATTTAAAGTTATGCTATGATTTGACTTTAAAAATGAATCCTTTTTGGTGCAACCCAGCCTAAGAGAGCTAAGAACAGCATATATTGTAAGTCCATGTGAAATAGATGCCATTAAAATGTGTGCTTACCAAGGTGGAGTAGATGGGCAGCTCTTTGTTTGGATTGACCAGCAGAAGGATGTGTCCAATGTAAGTCTACATAAGAGAAGGAAGAAAAAACAAAACCTGAATGAAGTAAAACATTCATCTTTGGGATGTGAAGTTGCACAGCTCTGCTTCAATTGACACATACTCAAGCTGAAGCTGGGTTATAATTACTTAAAGATAACAGCCTCAAGCTAACGCTGACCTGAAAATAGAGGTGCTGTCCCACTCTTTCCTTCACATCAGTATTCATGGCAATGACATTCTCTATTACCATAAATTTATGGTAATCTCATAGCAGAGAGAGGTCAGGGAGGGACCTCCAATCATAACCTCAGTAATGACCTTTCTCCAATAAAAACAACAAATCTGACCTCCCACACAGAGTCACACAAATCTCTGAGGCCATTTAGATAAAAATAACCAACTTCCAATTTCTGACCCTTTCCACTAAACTGCCTCTGTTTCTCACAGTCCCGGAGGCTGTTTAACAGCCAACGCTCTGTCCCCTGGGAGAGCGCAGACAGGGCTAACATTCTGTAACATGCTGCTCTGTCCTTAGGCCCTGGCTCAAGGTTAATGGCTTGAACAAATTCCCACTGCTTGCGAACACGGAGTAACATTCACACTACAGGTTTTGTGTTTTTAAGTAAAACCCATCTGAGAACTGTTGTTTAATCTGGTGACATGCTTGTCAATAATCCAGCCTTCATCAGTGTCTTATATCATATCCTTCCCCAGTTCCTTGCCGCTCTCCTCAGGGGGTTTAGCAGTGCACTGGACCTTCTATCCTGGCAGAAGGCAGCAGACCACTCATCAAAGCCCCATCTCTGACCACCCTGCTGGGAACATATGGACCATTCACTGCTTTTGTCCTCCCCCTATTTCTGTCCTTTGCCACATCTACGCTTTGTTCACCTCTTTCTTGAAATGCCCTTCGTTATGTACATGAAGTCAGGTAACTCAAGTACAAAAACAAGAGAGTGAAGAAATGCAAAGAAATGATGGTTTTTTCTAAACATGAAAAGTGTGAGCTGTTTTTGGTCTTTTAGAAAAGATGGATACTATGTTGAAAACTTTTATTCTTACACGTAAAGCTATTATTAGCTCATTATTTAGGAATATCTCTCTTACAAACAGAATGGAGCATAATGCGTGACTGTAACATGTGCACCTCCACGACAGAGGAGTTATACACAATCAGATCAAACATGCTCTGATGTCCCCACAATAGATACTCTTTGTCCACTAACTGTCCTTTCTTTTCACCACTTCTTCCTCCAAATGGACTGTACCTCAAATCCAGCCCTCATTATTCTGAAATGCAATCATTTCTCTCTTCTTCATCCACCAATCTACTGCCTTTTATTGTCTTCCCCTTATCTGTGTCCCCCTGCTGTGGCTAACCCTACTGTCTGTCGCCCATCTGGGTTAATAACAGACTATTACTGCCTCTTCACAGAGACGAGGGGGCACCGGATAGCTCCACATTGATCTGGTTCCAGTCTTTATAGAGCTCAGTCCCTGTGGAGAGGTATGGGCCAGACTACAGTTTTAAAGGAAAGGAGAAAATGACAGGAATATAAAATGGACCAATTGTTGGAGATAAGGCATTTTACTCCTGAATATAGTTATGGATTTATCTTTCCAATCGATCTAAATGGTATTGATTTTGCAATTGTCATCAGTGTAAGTATGTGTGTATGTGTGTGTGTATGTGTGTTAGAATTACTGTGGGTTCCAGTCTTACACAAGAGGCCAAAAAAGAGAGGGGAAGGGATTCAGCTCATGAACATAACTTGGCGTACAAACTACCAAGACTAATAAAGATATAGAGGGATCGTTTCCAGAGTTAGTTATCTTTTAGATAGTTTTTTGTGTGTTTTTGTGTGATTGTGTGACTTTGGTGAGTCCGAACTATCCTTTCTACAACCCCACATCAAATAATCTGAACTATCCCTTTAACTACATTCAGAAAAAGAACTATTCACCACCAGTCATTAGCTGTGAAAGCATAAAAATATAAATATACATAAATACTATTTGCACAACAGTCTTCAAAAGAGGAGGTGCTGTGATGCACTGTGTGTGATGTTTATACTTGAGGAAAACGACATGTACACATGCTGGAGGGAAACCCGCTGCAGCGCTCATGGGTACACAGAACATGTGATGTGACCCAAACATCACACTCTGAAATTCCCAGACTGCAAACAACACAGCACTCCACTACAGATAAACAACTACAATGTCCCAGTTATGCTCGAGAGAGAGAGAGAGAGAGAGAGAGAGAGAGAGAGAGAGAGAGAGAATGTGTGTTTGTATTTCACTGTGTTCTTTTCTGTGTGTGCTTTGGGGTCTTATGCATGTTTAATGTTGAGCAGGATTCTTCGTTTAGGGGCGAGAGGATGGTCTTACGTAGATTTGGTCATTGCCAAAGCGCTTCTGCATCTCGTAGAGCAGACTGCTGTCGGTCAGCTCGCTGAGGGACGCCAGGTCATCATTGGGAGCTGGAGGCATCAACTTGACCTGAAGAAAAGGCAAAGTGACAGGTGAAAGCATACTATGCAGTATTCAGACCCACTAGAAGTGTGTAGTGGTGACTATATCTGCAGAGACCCTGCACTCTGCCTATATTATCTTATTTTCTCATATTCTCATATTCCGCTGAGCTCTGGATGTTTCTAGGCTTCAGCCTGTTTGGCAGTAGTGTGTAGTCCCCAGCTAATACAGGTTCTGAGGTCGGGACTCTATTAAAACATAGCGACCAACAATTATTTTACATTCTCCGTCTCTTTCCTCTGCTTTCTGTCTGTGGGAGCTGCAAAGAGACATATACACACATACGTACACAGACAGAGCAGACTGAGGATCGGTTTGGCTGTACTCAGACAAAATCCAGTGTTGGGTGAAAAGTGTGGGAATGTTTATTTGTGCCTTAGAACTTCAATACTGTAAAACAATCAGAAAATATTTCAATTCACTATTTTATTCTCTGTAACGCTGGTCACTCTCTTAAATCACCCTTTAGGTCTTTCTCCCTCTCTCATCTGTTTAGGGCCCAACCAATATATCTGTCAGCCAATACATTGGTCAGCCGATATATCGGCCCAATATTGGCCTGATATGAGCCTAGTCCTGATGTTAAATTGTCTATTTTATTTTAGTTTTTATTATCTCAGTGTTCCTTTCTACGACTGGTTGGCATATGTATATGTTAAATATTTTAAGATGCTAAATAAAATATATAATATTCTATAATATATAATTTTTTTTTTTGAAGAAAACTGCCTTCTGAGCAACTTTGCATAGTCATATCGCTGCAAAATCAAGAGCACAATAGAAAAGGTCTATTTTCATTCCATCTCAAAAATTGCTATATTGGCCACCATAGTGGTAATTGTTGAATTTTTCCTGTTTAAAATCTGTATTGGTCTCAAAAATCCTGTATCATTTGGGTTGTAGTGCATTTACAAATAATCCACCATTAAAATCAACATGCAGACACTAAGATCTGCATCTCTTTTATGTGATAAATTTAAAGTCTGGGATATAGCAGGGTTTTGTTCCAATGAAACTCTTCATAAATTGATTGAGGATCTGCTCTTGGGTCCCAAACATGCATTATTGGAGAGAACTACAGCACATATTACTCAGCACTTCTCAATCATCACCGCTGAATCAAATGACTCAACAGTTTAAATAGTTTTGATTTCTTTTGTCAGATTTCTTTGCCTCTGCCAGTTGAGGAACCTCAATGACACCTCAATAACACTCTGGGCTAATGAAACCCTTTCCAAAGTAATTACACAGCATGTGATGTACCAGATAAAAAGGAGGACAAGTGAGCCTGATGATGATGAAGCAGACGTGACATGCAATGTCCGCTCTTCCACTTACATAAGATACTTCGATAAATATCTGGTGGCACACAGAATGGACTAATCAGTACAGTAATTTTATCTGAAATTCACAGTCATGTTTAATTTGAAATAGACAAAAACTTTGATCCAATTTTAAGTTGGTCGAGATGATATTTTTAGTGTATGGCAAACCCCTTCTTCGTTTATAAAAACAAAGCAAAGTAACAAATGGAATATACGAAATTGCTCCTCTTGTGTAATCCTCCTGGACATTTGGGTTTATTTGTGTTCTGTCTCTGTCTGTCTTATTGTACTTTTTAGTCAGCGGGAGCTATAAGAAGTGATCTCTCATCTGAGATCACAAGATTTGTTCTTATCGTCTGTTCCACATGTAAGGAAAGAAATGGGAAAGAAAGCTTTCATGTGCTTTGCTGCCTTCACTTGGAACAGCCATCAAAAACATATGAAAGTAAGAGAGTAAGAGAACTGGTTTCCCTGCCTCATTTTAAAGCTCTTACAGGGAAACTTCAGCATTTTTCATGTGGATATCCAGTGATGGTAAATGTAGTCAAATGAAGCAATAAATTGACCAAGAAAACTGAGTCTTCCTGCTGACAGAGCTGTTTAGCAGTGTCCTAGGATGTACCAGGGTGCATTGCGGGTGAGCTTCTGATGCCCAGGCCCATGTTGCATCATCACCCTAGCCTATAGCTATAAGCATTAAGTGACAAAAATACTCATCTAGCACACCCCCTGGCTACCCAGAAGTGGAAACTAGAAATTCAAGCTGAAATGGCCAATAGTTCTTTCTGCATCCCCTGATGCCACTGGATTCACAAAGAACTACAGATTTTGCAGCATTAGAACTCAGCTTTCTATATAGCACAAACTAAGGCATTTATTGCATCAACTGACTATAATCAACACCTTTTGTATGTTGCCACCTTGGCTAGGACACCCATAAAAAAAACTGTCGATCTCAATGGGATTTACTTGATTAAATATATGTTACATTAAAAAAAATAAAAGGTGACAAACTACCTGTTCCAGTTTGCTGGCTCCAGAGCTAAAAGGGCCATCGAGGCCGTTGTCCTGGGAGGGCTGTCGGCTCAGTGCTCCACCTGCCTCTCTGAACATGGCACACTTCTCCAGGAGACTGTCCCGCTTAGAGATAGACAGACCCAGGGGGTTCCTAAGTGATAGCCAGATAGACAAGGAGTTGGAATAGACACCGTAGATGAAGGGACAGGAAGTAGATTTGGAGCAAAGGAAAAAAGGATTAAGAAACCAAAGAGTAACCATAAGACAACAATCATGCTTATAAAACTATAAACCCACAAGTTCTTGACAGGAGTGTTGAGGTCGTGTGAACCTCCATCATAGCGTTGGTCAGTGGAGGGTAGAGGAGCAGAGGGGTCAGACAGTCTCTGCAGCCAGCTCTCCTCTGCAGTCAGCAGCATATCAGCAATAGGCTCTGATGCAGCAATGTCTGGTGACATGAAACACAAGACAAGCTAATCAGTACAGCGATTTATTGCGAAATATGAAAATCACAGAGACAGAGAAAACTTCAAATTGTCAAATTCAGAAGCTCCATTTTTTTTCTCACCATTCTTTGCCTTTGGGATAAAGACACTGTGGTGATATTGTTAGCTAATACTCTCTGCTCTTAAAAAACCAGGTACACCTCTCTGTTCTCTTGTCTTCTGCCATACCAATCCTCCTTCATGATCCATGTGGATGAGCCTGCACCAGTGTAGAATGTGAACCCCACTGTGAATCAATCCAACTGTGCTTAAGAGAAAGGGGGAGTTAAGATCCCCCGTCTGTAATGAGGTCTAACAGGACACAAGGGACAGGGAAGGCTTCATCCTGTCTTTTTATTTCTGTGTGACTGACAACCCCCTAGACTCCCATCTCTTGCTCTGGCTTTCTTTGGTCCTGTGGATGCCGTAGGAGAGGCGTGGGGCTCCAAGTGAAAAAGAGGGGGGATTGTCTCTGTCTCTGAGGGCTTGCCTCACATCTTTTCTAAGTCTACATGCTAGAAGGGGCTATTGATTGAGGCTGGAGTGAGGCAATGAGAGGTGTGATGAAGCCATGGGAGTAAATGGTTAGAGGCAGCTATGATATTTGATCTCACAACGGAGAGGTTACGAGCCCAAAGCCTCTCGATGTGACACATTTCATCACAATCACACAAGAGACTCTTACATGAACAATGACCACAGTACATTCATCAGCAGCCTGGTTCAATAGGTGGTTTTATAACAGTTCTGTTCATGTTGGAGATGCAGGGACTTCTACTCCTGCTGTGTGTGTGTGTGTGTGTGTGTGTGTGTGTGTGCC
>JAJHUR010140508.1:1596646-1607313 GCA_027495735.1 Lutjanus campechanus | reverse complement strand
ATATATGATTGATCACAATCATCAGCTGATAATGGCTTTCACTCCAACATTAATATCGCAGAAATGAATATAAATATGTAAATTAACACTATTACACCTACAGAGAGACTGAGCGTTCCACAGAGAAGCTGAGAAAAGATTGTCTTTTTTTTTTAATTACTCAAATATAAGATGGGGACCCGTTGAGGACCCGTTTTCCTAAATGTTTACATTTATGTTTACATCGGCTGCCAGTCTTCTTATTGCCTGCCTTTTGTTGGGGCACTGCCATGTTTCTTGGAATGTTTTTCATCTCAGACTATTGATCCACGCTATAGCATGAAACACAAGGGGAATGTCAGCCCAGATATGGCCAATCTTTGAGGTAAATGCCAGTTTCATTTACCATTACATTTCTGTATTTGACATACAGGCCTGACTAGTGACAGATGAGAGGTTTCCAGCTATTTGTCTGTCTGCACTGTAAAAAAAAAAAAAAAAAAGTTGAGAAAACTCAATATTAAGGCTCTTCACTAAATTTGAGTTTTCAGTAAAACTGAAATGCTGAAGTTTTAAAATAAACTTTAAAAGAGGTTTTGCCAACATATAATCTTTTCTTGAGATAATTTACTTATTCTAAAAGATAAACTTGAATCTTTGGGTTTTAGAAATCTCCAAAATTCTGTATTTCAAAATATGTTCACAGATTTTTAATTATTTAGATACTTGAAAAAAAAAAATAAAATTCTGAAACTCAGATTCAAGTTTTTCTAAGAAAAGTAAATTATATCAAGAAATGATTATAGGTCGCAAACTTAAGTTTATTTCAAAACTTAAGATTGAATTTCCATTCAAAAAAAAAGTGACAGTCGCCTTAAAAGCAAAATATTGCTACACAGCACAAATAGTGGTCAGAAATATTACAGAGAACCTTTAATATAAATTAAATTTAGGAGGGTGGGGTTTAAAGGAGATTTAAAATTAAAATATCACTGTAAGACTGTGACTGATAGTGGGCAAAACAATACATGTCTCTGGATAATGATATGACACCTTTCTGCCCATTTGCAAATTAATCACACCACACTGCCATCACCGAAATTTAATCAGTGCATGTGTGTATGAGGGCACAGGCATTAGTCAGGTGTTAATGTTTTCTTTCACTGGGTTCTCTCTTGCAGATACACTCAGATGTGTTCAGATTGTGACAGAGCCTCATTCACTGTCTACACCGTGTACACTGTGTGTGAGTGTGTGTGAGTGTGTGTGTGCGCGCGCACGCGTACACGGGCCTGTGTTTTATGTGATCACACTGATTATTAATGCATTTGAGCAGGCTCAGCTGAATAAATCAAAATCCATTTCTCTGCTTCTTTGCTTCATTACCTCCTGCTAACAAACGTTCGCCCATTCCAGCAGCAATATTTGTGTGTGCACACACAAATGTATTTGTGTGAATGTGTAAATGTGTTACCTGAGGGCTTGTCTTGGTTGCAGTTCAGCAGAGTGGGGTTTGCTCTGTGCCTCAGGAGCTGGCTAACGATGCTTGTCTATAAGAGATGGGAGAAACAATCACATCCATTTTCATTAGATCCTACAAAAATTCAAACATTTTTAGGGCATGTTAAATGTAGCTTCTTCACAAACATAGAAATGTATTTCATAGCAGCATTTTTTTTTTGAAGATCCTCCTGTTAAAGGTCAAAGGAGACATGTAGATATGTAGATGTAGGATATACTGTGACACAGACCGAGAATTTAAACATTGAACAGATGATACATTCAGTGTATGTCACACATGACAGGTCTATACAAGGGGTCTTCCTGACTGAGGAGATCCTTTCATAATGAGCCTATCTTCCATCATATGTGACAGTGGGAGAACCCCAAAGTCATCTACCCTCATTTCTACAGACAGTGACATGTGACGCTTGTCACCTCTGTCCCCTATTCTGTTTCTGTCTGAGTTTTTCTTTTAGATTAAGCTCACACAGGCACCAAGTATCTGCAGTGTGACTCAGTTTATTGATAACAGACAAGGATCTTCTTCATCATTTCTCGGTGCTGTAGGAAAGTTGGCATGACCCAGAAACGGTCTCTGCAGCACAATAAACGTAAAAGCCTCATTTCAAAATGAAAAGGAGATGAGTATGGCTGATAATTAAACACAAGAATCTACTCAACCAGAGCAAATTCTAGGAAAACATTCTAGGAAGATAATAAACCAAATACAACCCCTCCTACTGTTCAGACTGCTATATTTAGCTGCAATGCAATAAGCACTGTTAGTTTGTACTGTCAGTCACTAGCAAGGAAAATACTCGCCTCTAATTATCAGGCAGATTTCCATTGAAGCTGTCTATCAAGACACTACAAACATATTTCCACTTTTTTCAGTTTACTGGTCCATACAGTTTACTAAACAGCAGCTAACTATATTATTTATTTATTTATTTATTTTTTTTTTATTTAGAGAGGACAGTGCACATTCATCGTACATTTCTGTAGATGTGCCGGTGTTAGCCAAAGGCTAGTTTCCAACCGTAGTCCTCCGGCATGATGTTAAAAGCCATTAAGCCATTGTGCTTGGGCTAAGTTAATAGCTGGTAAAACTAACCACAAACTAAATTAATTCTACTTATTATTGATTCTCAACAGTTCATTGCATCAAAAATGCTTCCTATACACTTCAGTATCAATCAAACATACACTAAAAAACAATAAAGGGGCACTTAGACCTAAGCGATAAAACAATAGCAATACAGTATGTATCAGCAATAGGCACGTCATCAATATCAATACAAAAATAGTTAATAAATGTTCAAATGTTTCACTTACATGGATTAAATGCAAACACACCATGAAAGAATACGGCCCAGCTCATAAACAGCCAGCCACATGTTATCATTCAAGAGTGTGTTGTTTGGTTGCAACATCCACACTTGAGAGCAACAACAGGAACAGTGTAGGATGACAAAATGAGGACAGATGGAGAGGAAATATTGAATAAAAAAGGACAGGTCTGCTCTCCGTTATGGCAGTCAGTTAATTATCAGAGGGTGAGGGGCTCGGACATGCGGAGGGAGCTCAGAGTAGAACCTCTGCTGGGAATGCCTCAAGATCCCCCAGGAAGTGACTGGAAAGGAAGGAAGAGGAAGAAGATGGATGGATGCATGCATGGATGGATGGATGGATACAACGATCAAAAAACCATTGTGTGTAAACTGTGCAGGAATACCGCCAAGTCTGGTAATAGATTTTTTTTTTTTGTATCACCGTAGCCTCTTCAACTCTTTGGATTACCAAGACCTGCATGACCAATAGCTATTGATACTGACCAATATGAAACTTTACTATCATGATAGATTTCCAGGCATATGGACATTCTTGCAGTTTTACATATTGTGTTTTTTATTCATTTTAGAGATCACTACTCATCTTTAGCTTTCTAAAGTCTGAATCAAGAAATCTTGGCTTGTTTGACAAATGACACGCGATGCATTATCACAATTGTAGGTTCTTGGAGAGTCACCTATACTAGGGACTTAAAGTCAAGATATGTCAGCTTCTGCTGCACTGATTTTGACCATTGTTTTTAATGTATCTCATGTGACTTCCTACATTTAATGGAAGTCATTTACTGAAATGAATTAATATCCAACATACTGTATGTTTCTAATAGCAGCTCCAAACAGCTCTAGGAGCAGCAGAACTTCTTTGTACTACTGCAGAGTAATAACACATCGTTTACAGTGTGGAACAGAGTGACTCAGCACATTCAGCAGACTGGCTCTGACCAACGTCAACAGCTGCTCAGCTATGAGTCTACAGCATCTCTATTGCCCACAAACCCTGTCAGCTGCACTGACACCCTATAAATACCGACAACACGTCAGTGGCACCACAAGATCTGAACTCTTCAACGGGTCAAAGTTTACAGGAGGACCAGGAAAAGGTCATCAGTACCAGGGGATCAGTGCAAACAAAGCAACCTCATAGTTGATGTAGATTTAGAAATACAAAACAGTTTTTGGTAAGGGTCAAAATGTCCTTTTAATAATATTTGTCAGACCTGAAAATTAATCTTGAGAGAAACATTAAAGTACTTTCAAATGAATCAGGTAGTAGCTGTACTGCCTCAGCCTCCCTTATACCTTCATTATGAAGCTGAATGAATTAATCCAATCCCAGCAGGGCTGTATTTTAACATTACATCATCTTTGTTTGAAAATCCAACACAGAACTATTTAAAATTCTTCCCTCAAGAGAGCACAACTTGAAAAGCCAAGGAAGCCAAGAACCAGGGTCTAACTTATCACAAGACAGAGGGAGGGAAGTTTAATTAGCTGCAGTAATAGGGTCATACATCTTCTTAAAGGGTCAGCCCAGTACGTATGCCACAGTGCAAAAGGGGTCTACGGGTTTAATGTACCAGCTAGTGTTACAGTTGCCAGCAAGTGTTTCTAGGCAACACTTTGCTTGTGCCTCATATCAGCAAAACCTCTTATTAGTGGGACCAGCGATTTACTTGGCTGCATACATACACACACATCTTGAACCCACAATGCCCTGCATTACTGACATATCAGTGTCAGACCAGCTATAAGGAAATGGTGACAGGAAGCGAGTGTTAAGAAGGCTCAGGGAGTAGTTGGTATGCAGGAGGCAAAGCACTGGCACCAGCAAGGAGCCGATGGCTGAGATGATTTAGCTCTGCGAGGGAAACCTAATCGATTCTCCAATCCTCTAGACTGCCACTCTTAAGTCAGATGCACTTACTGTACACATTACACACACACAAATACACACACACACACCTACACACAGACACACATACACAGCGCAATTGTGTACATGCAGAAAGACAAACAAACAAGGAGACAACACAAAGGTTATTATTCCATTTAGAAGATTGTAGTCTGGGAGATTTTTACATTTACTGATTAGCTATCATCAACTGGATGAAGGGATCGTATAAGAGGAAAAAAAGAAAACAAAAGTAGCAGATCTTTATGAATGAAACAGAAAAAGGCTGCAAGGTAACATAGAAGAAGAAAGAATTTTTAAAACACACTGTTGCAGGAGGAAAAAAACATGCCTTGAGGGTAGATGAACCGAAAGACATTGAGTGTGACTCTTAATACCAAATGAATAAATTCTCTTTGTCAGCAGCAGAGCACACAGCCCAGAAATGTAATTAAATATCTAGTCGGGTCAGCAAGATCTGAATGTGATCACTTCCCTTCCCTCATAGTTGGACCCATTCCAAACCCCCAGATTCCATCGCTCCAACAACTCACATCCGCCCTATTTGGAAATCAATCTCCTCTCCTCTAAGAGAGACCATTAGACTGCTATCCTGAAATGTTTGCTGTTCTGTGCCAGCAGTTTGACTGTTACTGATCAATAGACCCAAAAAGAGCAGTTTATCAGATGTGCGCAGGGTTCCTGGAGGCAACTTCCTCGAAGGAACACTCCATCCATCAATAATTTCCTCATTAATTCATTCATTTCATGAAGGACTCCAATGGCACTGGATCAATGCAGCTGGATGAGTTTAAATTAAGTGACTACTTCATTAAAATCATTTTGTTGAGCAGCTGTGAGTTACCTGTCCATATTTAGCAGCCAGGTGGAGCGGGGTCCAAAAGTTGTTGTCAGCAGGATGAGGGTCCGCCCCACTCTCCAACAACACAGACACCACCTCCCTATAACCACTGGCACATGCTATGTGGAGCTTCAGAGAGACAGAGAGAGAAGCAAAGATATAGTTATGATAGCAAAAAGGAGAAGCTACAGTATTTGGTACAAAACTGAGGTGAACACATATGACCTTACTTACCAATGTGATCCCGTCATCATTGGGCTGGTTGAGGACTGCCCCAGTGGCTACAAGCTGTCTAACATCAGACAGCATAGTGCTGGGTCTCTGTGTCTTCATGGTGTGAATGGAGGATGCGTCCACACCTAAAATTGAGACACACATGTTACATTAGGTCTTTAGATGTTATGCTTATAGGTATAGTTTAGATTAGATATGAGGTACTTATCCATAGCCAGTGTATTACCTACAGCAGACAGCAGTCTGCACATCCACAGTTTCAAGGAGAAGCAAGAGTACTAGTGTAGGAAGCTAAGCAGTGTACCACCACCCATATCAACGCCTGCAAGCTAGTTCAGGCACTCAAATCAAGGTGCACTGCTATTAATACACGACAGACCTCACTCTCCATAGTAATGTACCAAACACACCCTCCCAATCTGGTGAACTATTTAAATTCCAAAACCTTCCCATTTCTCCTTCTGCTTGTTAATGACACTGCTGCACTGCATCAGTATCGCTGCCTGTTCTTCCAGTCCCACAACCATCCCAGCATTCACCTCCAGGGACCAAATGTCAGTTTAAGATATATTTCATAACTCCTCTATACCTTTATGTAAACATTACACAACGTTACCTTTTTTCAGCACTTTACTCTCTCTGTACAAACAAAAATTTATTTATTGTAAAACATAAGTTCAAACTTCTCAATTTCAACATTGTTATTTATTCTGAATATTCTACTATTTATTTAAAGCATTTTATACATCACACAAAATAAAATCCTTCCCTCTCCTTTCTCAAACCGTCCCTACAACCTGCAGCTGGTCAGTCTGTCACCAGGGCAAAACTATTAATATTATTAGTTATGTCCTTACTGTATGTTGTTGTTACCGTCGCTATGCTCACATATTGTAATATTTCCCAATAATATTCTGCAATTCACAAAAACTGGTTTCAACCTAAGGTTTAGGCATACAAATAAATCTCACACACTGTTGGGTGGTGTTGGTAAGGAATTTCAGGCAGAGCCAGTGACTGAGTGTTGGCTAACGTGAGTAAAAATGCTAGGCCAACCAAGACAGTGAAAACAGCCCAGTTACCCTCAGCAGCAACTTTAATCAACTGAAGATATCAAGGCCTCACTTACCGTTTTGTCATTCATGGAGGGTCAAGTTACATTGTATATATGCAGGCAGCAGGTGTGTGAACGCTTGTTGCAGCTGCTGCTGAGGGGTTCAGCTTTCAGGCTCTGAAAACATAATATTCTTTAGCCTTTAGATGAACTGTGATTTGTTTTTGTTAGATGTATTGCCCTCACCAGCTTTGCATTTCTCATTACGTAGCCAGCAGCGAGCGCTGTCTGCGTCCAGTTTTGAAAAATTGAATCACACTAGCATCTGCTTACGGCTCACCATCGCCCTGACTCTCTCATTCTGCTCTGTGACTGAAAAAAGCTGCTGCTGCTCACTCTAACATCGCTCTTTCTCTTTCCCTTTTTCTCAATACTGTGGAATACTCTCTCACCCAGATAAGCTCCCAGGCATTGAAATTTGGCACCAATTGATTTAACATGAATTGGTACTCAGTAGTACCAATGTAATTCGGTCCATACCATTGAAAGTACTGTGTTCGGTTCGGTACCCAGCCCAAGTAAACATAATCTGTGGGGAGTGATGAGAGATGCCAAACTCTTACTGTGTTCTGCTGCTGTAAAAAACATTTTAAAACGTGAGTTGTCTGACTGAGAATTGCTTCAAGTGTACGATATATTTAGAATATTTTCACCACTTTATTTTGCAGTCAGACAGACTTTTCCAACAGGAATCCAACATTATTCAAGTCAAATATTGGTTTCTCCAAAGCCACCAGCCTCAGCAATTTTACCTCGCAAAACAAATTTGAATCCAAACAGAATGAGACAGTGGTAGACCAGCAACTCTTGTGTTCTACTAAGTAGTGTCAATATTTTTGCCAAAAGAGTCTGGTGGCTTTGGAGAGAACAATTTTTGGCTTATATAATGGTGGTTTCCCGTTGCAAAAGGCTGTAAGCAAGGTAAAGCATACAAACTGATATCATTTTTGATATTTTGCTGCTGACTGAGTGTGTGCAATACTTGGCCATGTGAGAAATACTCTTATTCACTCTCTGGTGATGAATTAGATCAGAATATCAATATTACTCTCATATCTGAGTGTTAAAAATAAAACTGTAGTGAGGAGATAGTTAGCTTATCTTAACTAATGGGCTTTATCTCATTCATATCATCTGTACAATTCTTGGACAGGAGCAGTGACTTCTTAACTAACTCTCAATGAGAAGGCAAACATGTTTATTTCCCAAAGTATTCTTAAAACCTCATATTCACCTGTTTTGAACTAACTAGGGGGTTAACTGACTTTTGCAATAAGTAGGGATGAGTTGTACTCAAACAGGATGCCAAACAGGAAACCCTCTTGTGCTAAACACAGCCTGGCAGATCTACTGATGGCCAAAATGCAAAGCAATGCTCATACAAAGCACGGCGACAGAGGTCAACAAGGGTGTCTATTGCAAACTATGAAGGTTAGTGCACTGCTCCATAATCACATGCATGATGTGGACTGTTGTAATAGCATGGATTGATTATCAATGAATCCATGTTTCACTCGGATTAGCTCTAGGCCACTAACTAATTGGACTTTTCCAAGTAGACTGGTTGTATTAGCTAATCAATAAGTTTGTCTCCGCAAGCAAATGAGAGCCACAGGATGTGTACCTTTTTGAGACATTCTCATAGGAACATTAATGTAACAGAAGAGAATTCTTATTCTCTACAGTGCTTGTAGGAATCCAGCACGACATGAAACACAAGCGACTCAGCTAAGACACTGAGGAGAAAAATCTATTTCTCCCTGATGTAGAGACACATGGACGGTCTGTCTTTTTCCTACAACCGCACAAACTTGATGGGGATGGAGAGCATGCAGCCAAGTTGCTATAGCAACAGAGGCAGAGTGAGCCTGTGTGAGTAAGAGTGTGTTTCATGGTGGCAAAGCCCAGCGCGATGGGGGAGTATCAGGGGAGCTGAAGGTAGGCAGGAGGGAAGAGGCCACCACAGGGGCTGGCAGACAGAAGCAGAGAGAAGTCTCAAAAAAAGAAGAAAAAAAAATGAGTGGCTGGGAAGTTGGAGTGTGTGTGTGGTTGTGTGTGTGTGTGTAGGGTGGTCTGAGCTTTGATGAGTTAGCTGTCTGCAGTCAGGAGCTTGCATTTGTCATATGATCCAGTGACAAATGGAAGAGAGAAGACCCTCCATCATTGTCTATATCTGTTTCTGTTAAGCTTTGTCAGCGTGATTTCCGTTGTTCCCCTTTCTCTGCATGTCTCTCTGCATTTCTTATTCTTTTCTCTCATTTCCCCGCTTCTCCCTCTGTCACTGTACGCCTCAGTGTGCCTCAAACTCTTCTGCGACTTTATCTCTGTTAATCGCAGCTCCTGTGTTGACCTTCTCCTAGCTCTGCGTGAGACAAGTGCCCCAATCACAATCCACCATCATTAGGCCTGTAGGTGTACTTCACCTTCACACATACACACACACAGATCACCCCCTGTTTAACTGCCATGTGACATATTAACCATTCACATAATCCCAATACTTCAATATTTACTCAACAGACTAAGGTATTCGGTTGAAACTAGGTGAAACTGCTCCAAACTGCTTTTAATCTTACTAATCAAACAGAGTATTCAAGATCACTGCCAATCAATTTAGTTCTTCAACTACTCTCACGTCATGTGGGGTTCAACAGGGTGGCTCAGTTCTCAGCTCTGTTCTGTTTCAAGTTCCAAGGTCCAAGCTTAAAACAAAGGGAGATCATGCTTTTACTGTTTTAGCTCAACATTGTGTAACAAACTCCCCCTCGACATCAGAGCAGCTGAGTCAGTGGCACAGTTTAATAAACTTCTAAAAACTGACTGGCATTTATATAATATTTCCAAACATTTTAATGTTGTTCTTTTATATCTTGTTTTACCTTTATATCTCCACTTTTATTGCTTTATCTGCGTATGATGGTCTTTTAAATTGTGATTTATTTCTTTTTATCTTTATGTTCTCAACTCTGGTCTTGAAAAGCACTTTATGAATAAACTTCAAAGCTTATTATTTACTTTTTCTCATTAATTACTTAATTTTTCTACTTGCCCCCTGATAATAGGGCTCCTAATGAATGAAATGTCAAATGAAATGTCAAGAGTCAAAATAAATGCGGAGTGCACAGAGCTTTACCATTTTCCTCCAGGTGTTTTCGAAGGATGTAGCTGGTCTCGGTCCCCTCGCAGGCGTAGTCCAGAGGAATGTTTCCGTTGACGTCCTGCAGCAGCACATTCACCCCCGCCTACCAGACACCAGGCAGGTGAAAGCAGAGAAGATACAAACAAACTGAGTTTTAGCCAGGGCCATTCATCAGACTTGAATCAGTGATAAAGTGGGCCCCATTATCTCGGTTTCCCAGAGGCGTGTACCTGAGCAGAACCGTGGAGACATTAACAGACAATACAGTGAATTAAAGAACTCATTAAATAACTGCCCAGGGGGTGGGGCAGTGAAGAGCGAGGGCGTTGGTTACCGTTACCTGGGATCATCGGGGTGAGCGTGTGTGTGCGGGTGACAAGATTAATGTGTGTTTACTCTACAAGGACCCTGCCAGAACAGTCTTCTGTTATAGCATGAGATAACATGGAGACCTTCCCTCGGGCTCTTTTAATGACTGTTACTCTTACGACTGCACAGTCGTCGGTCACAGTATGGTAATGATTGATTGCTTCTCTTTGGAGGAACTCTACCGTGCTCATTATTTGTAAAAATGGTGCTTTACCAGGAAAGCC
>JAJHUR010140508.1:1551558-1596626 GCA_027495735.1 Lutjanus campechanus | reverse complement strand
TGACCTGGTTGGACAATATGAAGGTTAAGTGGATAAATCATTATTAGAAATGTCAATTTTAGTCAGAGGAATCTATGTTGTTGACACTATATGGTGAGATTTTGTCATGCAGTATTTTAAAAGATTTGTTGAAATGTTGTGCACTTCACATGAAGCGCAGAACTGGTGTTTTTCCTGTTAGTTCCCTGTTCATTGATGGTAAAATTTCTAAGAACTTTTAACTGCTCTAGTTCATCATAGTTATGCCCATGTAAAACTTGAGTGTCTGGGTACATAGCCAATCATTTGTGGCACTGTTCTATTTAATGTGCAAGTAGTTAAGTTCAGCTTTTACAAGACAGTCAGTGTGTGTATGAGTGACTATATGTTGCTGGACACTTTTTTTTCCACATACTTTGTTTTTCTTTTTTGCTTCTGGACTTGAATTTTAATGTCTCTGCTGTGGTGCTCAAAGCACCCCAAAAAAGAAACCGGCAATACTTTTTTGTACAGAAATTGACCCAACTACCCAAGATATTCTGAAATGTACTTGAGGCACTGTTCAAAAAAATAAATAAGATTTCAGATAACATTCAGTTGTGCTTTGTTTTATTCAATGTCTATTTATTGAGCATTTTTAAGATATAATTACAGCAACATACATTTTCCTTTATTTATATTGGGAAATTTTCAATTCACTGGAGTAAGAATTATATGATTATTCAACAAGAATATCTGTGTTTGGTGAATTTAGGAATACATAGCATTGAAGGAAGAATTATATGATTATTCAACAAGAATATCTGTGTTTGGTGAAGGCAGAAATACATGGCATTGAAACCAGAATTTCTTTGTTAGCCTTACAGGACTATCCTAATTAGGTGAACAAGAAGCTCCAAGTTGGCAGAACTCTTGTCAGAACTTATAAACCTTAGTTAAGTCAACCACAGTGGGCAAAAGTTGAGAAAACTCAAAAATCTCTTGCATCATGTTGCCTTAATATTTTACGTTTTCTCAACTTTTTTTTTTTTACAGTGTACTATTTGATCTGCTTAACAGTAATTGCATTCATTTGTAGAGATGATTGTCAAAAAACGCCTATATGCTTTGTTTTGGGAGCATAAGATTAAAAGGAGAAAAGTCTAATTAAAAACAACAGCCAATAAGAAAGCAAAGTTTTTTTCCAGGGTCCATCTTCTATTATTTCAAACGATTGAAATTGTGGCAACTTGAATGTTTGTGTTTGTACTTGTTCACAGGCAGCTTTCTCAGACTTGTGTGCGTTTGGAGAGCGTGTGGCCAATGAGGTGGACGGGTGGGGCCGAGAGTGTGAGGTTACTCCTCCCCGATTGGTGCACTTTGACCCCTGGGGTCGCAGAGTGGACAATATTGTGACCTCACCGGCGTGGAAACGCATGAAAGACCTGTCGGCGCAGGAAGGGCTGGTCGCCATCGGCTATGAGAGGTCATTTGGAGAGTGGAGGTCGGGAGACTTTTGTACTTCATTTTTCAGCTCATATTTCACTTCAATTTTTCGCCAGTTTCTAACAGGATAAAACTGTGTGTGTGTGTGTGTGTGTGTGTGTTCCAGTCGTGTGCACCAAATGATCAAGTTGTACATCTTCTCTCCCTCCTCTGGTCTCTACACGTGTCCTCTGGCTATGACTGATGGAGCTGCTAAAGTCATCCAGGTCTGTCAGAATCGATCAACGCAGAAAAGTCAATAATTGGACATTTAAAACACAACCTATGAGAGGTTCTACAGAGAACCCTTCTGTGGTGTAATGGCTCCACCTGGTACCCTCTCTGGGGCTTCTATTCAGAAGTGTTCCACCTTCTAACAACAAACTCATGCAGGGGATTCAACCAAGAACCTTTTTATATCCCAAGGTTTTTATCTAGAAGCCAACAAGTGAGTTCTTCTACTGAGAATTTTTTTTATTCCAGGGGTTTTATCCAGAATCCACTCGATGGGTTCTACCGAGAACCCTTTTGTACTCTGGTGCAAAGAACCCTTGCTGAAAGAGTTCTTCAACCCTTATTTCTAAGAGTGTAGGGTAGAAATATAATTACAGAACAGCTGCATGTAAATGTGGGTTTTACAGTAGTCACATGATTGCTATGCATGTAAACACTTTATTTTTTAACCTAATTTCTCACAGTAACCTGAATTTTTGCTGAGCTTGTAAAGATTGTGGGTGATTTTCTGTCTGTATGTGAAGTCTTTAGGTGTGTCGTGGCCGGTAGATGAGGCCTACAGTCGTTTAACCACCCGTCAGCCTGAACGTTTCTGGACATCTGGACAGTGGATGACGGAAAGACAGGGGGGGTCTGATGTGGGTCAGTAGTGACACTCACAGTTGTCTTTCATAAAACAGTATCATAAAGAAAACCTCTATTATTACTGTGTTACAACATCCATTTATGTCCCAGCGATTGTTAGTTGTTGTGACTTGAATTATCTGTTGAGGAAACTTATTTAAACACTCACAGTTGCTACTCTCTGAATTTGTTCTGCAGAATAAGATATTAACTATTGTAATGCATCATGTCTTTCATGTCCTCAGGCACTGGCACAGAGACGGTGGCTGTTCCTCAGACAGACGGTTCATACAAACTCCACGGCTTCAAGTGGTTCACCTCTGCTACAGACGCAGACATGACTCTCACGCTGGCCAGAGTGCAGGACAGAACGGGAGCGACCACACCGGTGCTGCAGGGTTCTGACTCTCCTCTAACGTCAAGTCATCTTCACTCTTCCTGAATGACTCACAGAGTGATTTCTCTCTCCTCCTCCACAGGGAAGCAGAGGTTTGTCTTTGTTCTACGCGGAGGTGAGCAGAGACGAGGACGGCCGGCTGAAAGGAATAGAGGTTCAGAGACTGAAGGACAAACTGGGCACGAGACAGATGCCGACTGCTGAGTTACTGCTCGACGGCCTGCAGGCACACAGGGTCAGTTACACATCATCGGTCATTACAGCGGTGATAAATTACTTCTGTCAGCTGCAGCTCACTTTATTTACTAAAGCTTTGCACAGCAGGAATAAACAGAACCTCTCTGGTGTTATTCTGCCAAGTGGTTTGTCAGTCCTCTATAACAAAGAGCTACTGGCTCCTAGAAGTCTAGAAGTTGACTAAGACCAACAAACATTGTTTCTTTTACGTCTCATCACTAAAAATTAAGTTTTAGTAGTAATTTAAAATTCATGTTTGCAAAGTTCTTTATACATATTTCTCACCATAATGTGCAAATTTAGCAATTGTTGCTTTATTTTTATTTTTATTTATCCTTTATTTAACCAGGTTAGTCCCACTGGCCAGGATGGCAACAACACAGTTACAATAAAAGTAACTAACAAACAAAAACAGAGATAAACAACATAAAAACTTGCTCATATGATACACTTGTACACAGGCACTGGACTCCAGAGTTTGCACCAGAGCTTTAAACTTGTTCAAGGTTACTGGGTATAACAAATAAATCAACATACTTTAAAATGTTACACTAGCAGGAAATTATATAGTACCTGTGACGTTGGACGTCAGTCAAACTGTGACAAGCCGTGACAGGAGGCAGTGTGTTCCTGGGTTGTCTATCCATCCATCTGTCCATCCGTCCATTCTTGTGAACACGATGTCTCCAGAACACCTTGAAGGATATTTTTTTTTGGGCTGAATGTTCAGTTGCACTGATTAGGTTTTGGAGGTGAGGTCAAGATCACCACAACCTCACGTCCATCTCATGAACATCTGCACGGAATTTCTTCAAATTTGACACAAATGATCAGCTGGACTCAAAGATGATCTGATTATATTTTGATGGTCAAAGGTCAAACTCACAGTGATCTTCACTATACACATTTCTGGCCCCATGAATTCATACGCTAATTATTACCATTTTTCACATAAATATCTAGCAGGATAAAACCACTGCATTATAGAAACAAGGCACTGATGAAATACCTTTCTGTGTGATTTAATCTTTCTGTCAAGACAATACCATCTGTTTGTTTTGTTTGTTTGTTTTTTTACATCAAATGAATTTGTCAAAATCCTTGACATCCTCATTCCCTCTTCACATTCACAGCTCTCAGAGGAAGGCAGAGGTGTGGCCTCCATCGCTAACATGCTGACTATAACCCGGATCCACAACAGCATCTCTGCAGCAGCTGCGATGAGAAGGCAGGATGCTACTTGTATTACTGCACTGCATCCAGCCAACATTTCTAAAGGCACGCTCTAAATAAGCTGGTTAATAATGTGTGTCTGGGTGTGTGTGTTTTCACAGGGTGGTCCAGTTGGCCCGTGACTACGCCACTCGCCGCACCGCCTTTGGAAAGCTTCTTAAAGAGCACCCGCTGCACATACAGACTCTGGCCAGGATGGAGGTGAACTGACAGGAAGTTAACACACTACACAAACTCTGTTACATGTTTCCCATCATGCCTCGCTCATTGCATGCTGCTGACGTGGACAGGTGGAGACTCGGGGAGCGTTCCTGCTGGTGATGGACGTGTGTCGTCTGTTGGGCCGAGAGGAAAGCGGCATGGCGACACAGCTGGATACACACCTGCTCCGTCTGCTCACTCCTGTGGTCAAACTGTACACTGGGAAACAGGTGTGTGTCTTGTACAGATGTGACTCACTGTAAACTCATTGTTTTGATAGAAACCTTTAAAAGGATAGTTCTTTAACATTCTTGCTTTGTTTTGTCTCAGGCGGTCGCTGTAGTGTCCGAGGGTTTGGAGAGCTTTGGTGGTCAGGGCTACATAGAGGATACTGGGTTGCCCGGACTACTTCGTGATGCACAAGTGAGGTCAAATGATAAAAATCATTAATATTTTACTCTTTTTTTCCATTTCAAAGCTTACCTGACTCTTTCTCTGTCAGGTGTTAAGTATTTGGGAAGGAACCACAAACGTCCTGTCCCTGGATGTGCTGCGCTGCGTGGCTCGCAGCTCAGGAATGGTTCTTGGCGCTTACTTCACTCATGTTAAGGTACGGGGTTAGGGAATGTTCCTGCCAAACAAGTTTGGTAACTAATCTGTGACAGAGTTGTACAAGAATGTGATATGTGCTTGTCTTCTGCTCCTTGTAGTCCCTGCTTGCAGGTGCATCAAGTGTTTCCTCATTGTCCCCAGCAGTGAAAGCAGTGGATGGTGCTCTCTCTAAACTGGAGGGTTTTGTTCAGGTAGCGGCTACCAGAGGACCCGGCTACCTGGAGCTAGCAGCCAGAGACCTGGCGTACAGCCTGGCTCGCATCTACACGGGTAGATACCATAGTCGCACATTAAAGAGTGTTCCAAAATACAAAAAACACCCACAAAAAACAAAATCAGTACAACAGAACCGACAGGGTTCTTACTGGTGCTAGAAATCCTTGAATTTAAAGTAGTGTTTGCACGGTTTTAAAAGTGCTTTGATTTTGGATAAAGTGCTTGAAAGATAAGATAAGATACGATAAAATTAGATATTCCTTTATTAGTCCCACAGCGGGGAAATTTTCAGTTTTCCAGCAAAAAATATAAAGAATATGAAGCAGCATCAATAAAAGTGTAGTATTATATACAATATAAGCAGACTGCTTGAAATTGTGATTTCATTACTTTCATAATAAATGCTTTTTAGATACAGAAATAAAATAAGTCTGAGACAGCCTAATCTGCTTTTGTTTTTAGCACAGTAGTGTCTGATTTAATGTGATAAAGAGGTGGAATAGGGCCTGATCCTTTTGGGCATATAGATAAGCAGAAATAAACATGTCATTTACCACAGCTGTAAGGTCCTGGAAAAGCTTAAAAATGCACCTTGAACACGGGGAAAAAAGTGTTTTAACTTTGGACATAGTTTAGGACCCTTGAACCAGAGATATCAACCCCCCCCCCCCCATGTATGCTTATTCTTTGTCAAAACCTTGTGCCTACATTACCCAGAATGCAACTCAACCACCTCTAGTTAACTCCGAGATTCATGTGTTTTGCTAGTTGTGGCTAATGTAGCCGCAGAGGTCTGGTACACTCCTTTTCAGAGTTTTTTCACCAGACTTCATACAGCTCCCTCTGGAGACACAAAAAAAGATTATTATTATTTATTTTTTTTTCTTTTAACCTGTAAACAGACGTTTGTTTGAAGTTAGTGGACTCCGGTTCTAAGCTAACGTTAGCTAGTGTTGCACACTGTTGGCGCTGTTACAGGCAACTGAGAAAGTTGGGGAAGGTTTTTAGGTTGCAATCTGTTCACACATTGGCAATACAAAGTGATTAATACGTGCACATCCACATTCACAAAGTACCTTTAAATGTCTGTATGTTAACAGGTGCCCTTCTCATTGACCATGCTTGTTGGAAAGGAGCCTCTTCATCTGACACCTACGCAGCTCTCAGGTAAAAATTTACTCTCCTTTCAGGTTAAAAAAAAAACCAACAACAACAAAAACTTTGGATCCATTCATCAAGCTTGCATTTATTTTCCCCTATCAGGTGGTGTGAACACGACTTGTGTCCTGTGGCGACTAATCAGGACAGAGGCTGCTATGATCCCAGTACTCCACCAGTGGATGCTGCGTTGGTGTTTGAACGGCCGATCCAAGACTGAATGTTCACTGATAACAGATCAAACTGTCACTTAATCTGCTGTGACTTCCTTTAATTCTGTGGCTGATCTAGTTACTGTATCCAATAATTTTTCAAATTTTGTAGATGCCCGAGATCGTGTTTTCTGAAAAAAAAAGAAAAGAAAAAAATTTAAGTCCACGTGTATAAAAGCACAGCACTGGAACTGAAAGAGTTTTTAATATAATGTTTTTTTCATGTGCAGCATTTGTGATTTAGTATTTTTGGTAATTACCTCTGTATATAATGTATCTGCAATATAGATTTTTGTCTGCAGTAAATATTGAACTGTTGGATTCACAAATGTTGCAGTATACAAATTAAATAGTGTGAGGTGGATCAATAAAACATGACCGCAGGCTTTTCACAGTCACAGTCATGATCAATCTCACAGTTACTCATCAAAGTCGAGCGTAAACAAAGACCACAGGCCCCAAATTAACTAGAGCACAGGTCAGAAGCAAGAAGAGCCTGTCTGACATGTGAGAGTTTACTTACACGCTGCCTTCAAGTGCTGTTGGGAAAATGTGAGAGCTCTGAGACGATACAAAAAAGATGAAGTTTGCAGTTTTGCACAATTTATACACCACCGAATTCTTTTTAATTGTACAGTGATTTTTTGTGTATATTTGCTGTATCATTCTGCAGTTTTATTGTACCAAACTGTTTCTGAAATGAAGTAAGGACAAAGCATATGTACAGTAGATTTTTTTTAGAGTGATTAAATAAAGAATACATTAGATATAAACCTGATTAAAATTTGGTCCACGTCTATGTAGATTCTTTTTAAATTTACTTTTCCATTTCATTATTTGGTCTGTTTGGAAGCCCACTTCTAACATTAAAAGAAAAGTATATCTCATGGTTTCAACTTTTTATCTAATAATTATGACTATCTCATATTTCTGACTTTTTATCTCAGAATTATTACTTTTTAATTCATAATTCTTATTTTATCTCGGAGTTACGACTCTTTATCTAATAATCATGACTTTTTCCTGATTCATACTTTTTATTTCATAATTCCGATCTTTTATCTCATAATTATGACTTACCATGGGGATATGTTTTTCTGTCACTAGCTGAAGTGGACCTCCGCAGTTTTGAGTGCCTTATTGAAATTCTGAGATTACGAGGAGTCCTTGAACGCGGCACATTTCTGGGTGGGAAAACAGTAGGTGGGGTTTCAGGAGAAGGTGTACACGATGTACACGGACATTGAATCTGAGCAGTCAGAGGTTTAAAGAAACAAAACAGAGATGTCAAAGTGAAGCTACTGCTACAACAACAACGACGAGTATTTTTGGATATTTTTCACTGCGATTATTTGAGCTGAAAAGTCCGGACTGCGGGGACTGAAAACAACCCTTTGAACGCAGCAGCAGGATGGACACAGCGGCTCCAGGATAAAGTGAATCATGTCCCGTCTTGCGTGTCTGTCACTTTTGCTGGTGTTGTCGTGTCACCAGCAGGGCACCTCGGGCTTCCATGTCCCCTGGAACCAGCCTGGTGTCGGACTGTCCGGGGGGTCATCAAACACAACACGAGCCATGATGTTGGGAAACAGCAACGATGAGGTGGGGGACATTTGTTATCGACCACTACAGTGACATGTTGACTATCAAAGAGTGTGAAATGTGGTCATAAGGTGTGGTTGTTCTGGTTGCTTTCTAGTTTAATGTCATACTGGTTTTGTTCAGGTTGTCAGCAGGTTTTTGCAGCTGTCACATGATCAGTAGGAGACCTCCGACATGTCTATATGTGTTCACATCTGGAGAAACCGCATTTTTGCATGTCAGGCTCCTCCAAACACATCTGGGCAGTTATATAATGGTGTTGTTTGGGAGCAGGGAGATGCACACCGTGATGTGTGTTGTTTTCACTTGACTTCATTTGGTAAATAACGAAAACTTCCCATCACAATTTACAAGACCTAATAAAGGCTGTATTACCATCCGGGCATAGCTGACATTTTGCCCCGGACACTCAAGGGCCCCATAAAGACCAAGTACAAATCACATGCACAGTTGCCTTCATCTCTGAAAGCTGTTAAACAATAAAACACAGGTGTAAATACTAAATATATATATCAGATATCAGGAGAGATAAACAATTAATTTAGATTTTATCAACAAGGTTCCTGTTGGTGCTGGAAATCTTTGAACACTTGAATTTTAACAGGGAGTTTTCAATGCTTGAAAATGCTTGAAATTGTAATTGCATTTCTTTTGTAATTTGGTAACTGCACACATATTACACATTTTTTGCAATGATTCCTCAAGTATGGTTACCAAACACCTGTGACACAGGTGTAACAGAGGCAGGATATTTTTACAGTTTAATAAGAAACTTCATTGTCCAAAATGACATCAGGCCACTGAGACAGTAAACTGTTTACTGGTATTTTTAATAATCATTAATAAACAACTATGAATTCAAAAACATGAATAGAACAAAATATATACATATATTAAACTTGAAGTAAGAAAAAGCATTAAAAATGCTGCCTACAAAAATATAAAATAAAAACAATCTCAGGTACGTTATGTAAAAAATAAAGTTTTCTTATTGGCAGTTAGACGACATAAATGCTAAATAAAATGCATAAATAATAGGCCAGATATCACACAGATAATATCAGTTGGCATGTACTTTGTTTTTTTGCAATGAAAAAGAGAATAATGATGTGAAAGTGATCCTTCCCTTTGAAAGTGTTAACTTGCAGTATCAGTCAAAATAGTCACAATTGCATATTTTTTCCAAAATCATTAAGCCCTAAAAGAGAAAATAACATGAAGAACAGGTCCATTGTGAAGCAGAATAGAAAATTACAAGTTTTTAAAGTTTGAATGTGAACTTGACCACTTTCTGCCTTTAAGAGGACTTAAAGAAGAAGTTAAAACTTTCCAGGGAAGTGTTGAATGAACTGTTTGTTTATTACTGATGTCGCAGACAGTGGTGCTGTTTTACTGGACTGCATTATGTGCTTCCATGGGCACAGATCCTGGTGGTTCCCAGGAGTGTTGGAGGGAAGTGAAAATAAAGATTTACTTTTTGAAGGTTTTGTTTATGTCCCCTCTACGTATCCGGCACATTATGGTAAACTAAACTAAGAGGACATTAGTTAACGGTTTACTTCGCCAGGATATATTTGAGGGCAATTCTAATATTTTTAAAGCCAGAACCCTTTTTTTTTTTTTACATATTTTGGGGTGTAAATAAATAGTGGGCACAAAAAGTTTTGGACTCAGTCCAGTCGTCAGCTGTGAAACAGGCTGCAAACGGGGCAAATGCACCCGTCCACTAAAAGTGCTTGTTTTTGCCACTGAATGTCTCAGATTCTTCTTCAAAATAGAGCTACAAAGTGAGACTTTTATGTTAAAGAATAAGATCCTTCTTGTTTTACCAGAAACAGCTGTTATATCGCTCTCTGCAAAGCAACCAGACTCGATTTAAAAAAAGCCTGTGGTGATGTGGCTACAAGCAAAGCCATATGAAGTGTAATTTATTCATGATCTGGGTACCAAAAAGCAAAGGTTGGAGGTATAATTTGACTTGTGGCACTGGGCTATTTCAATCGACGACTTAAAGGCATTGAGTCCTGCAGCAGGCCCCACCCCACTGTTTGAAGTGATGAACCTTTAACTCGTAAATATTTGTTTGTTTGTTTTTTTGTTCATAAATGTTCATTATTGATATGTAGGCCATAAGACTGATGTTTGTCTTGGTGTGTGTGTTCAGTGTGACCGTGTGATGAACCTCAGCGCTGCAGACCGCTGTGCCTTTGTGAAGAACACACCAGACTGCAGCATGGAGGACGGCTTCATCAACTACCTACAACTGGCCTTCTGTCTGCTTCCTCCCAACCTCACACCTCTCACCATCACTCTCTGTGTAAGACCCGTCCATGTGTGAGTGTGTGTGTGTGAGAGAGAGAAACTCTGCCTCTCAGCACCAGCTGATCTTTTTGAGGAAGTAGGTTTCACTGTGGGAGAACCCAAAGTCCTGATTTACTGGGCTCAGTCATTTCACTCTTTGCTAAATAATGGGTTTTTATGTAAGAACGTTTGAACTTCCTGAATTCCTCCCTTCGCAGCATAACGAATCAAACGGTCACACATTTAATCTGTCACATTAATCCGTCTGTGTTGAAGCTAAACGGTGTAGGAACAACAGGATCAGTGTAGTGGAACAAGGCCATGTTCGTCAGGGTCAGCTCTCTTGTTAGAGTGTAGCAGAGTCAAGCAGCACTCCTGTCTCCTCTGAGTGTGTGTTAACAAAACAACAGTGTACTAGACCTTTACTTTCTCCTGCTTCTTTCTCCACAGATCATTTGGCTGTTCTTTTTGTTTGTCGTCCTCGGACTCTCAGCATCTAAGTTGTAAGTGTCTCTCGTGTTGCTACTGTGTGTGTCCAAGTTCAGGGCAGCAGAAATCCATCATTTTCACCGATTAGTTTTAGCTGTGGAAATTGTAACGCTGCAGACACACACACACACACTCGTGCCTTCAGTGCGGTCAGTTTAATGGTCACATGACTGGAGAGAGTTGTGAGATGTCTTCAAAGCAAAGCACAGTTTGTTCTGCTTTTCCACCCCACCCACCCTCACTTCACACACTCAGCACCGCTGCACCACAGTGACTGGATGGTGAAGAAGCTGCTGAGTGTTAAATATAAAATGTCTTGAACTGTTAAAAGCATAGTCAGTGTTTTACCTACAGCAGAGGTCGGTTGGCGTGCCTCAGTTTGGAGAAGCAGAGAGGAGCACCAGCGTTGGTCAGCAGCAAAACATATTTTAGACGCTTAAAAAAGTCAGTATCAGTTTAAGTGTACGCTGTATATAGAATATTTTCACCACTTTTTCAGCACTTTTCAGTGGAAAACTGCTGTTATGTGAGTCAGATATCACTCTCTGCAAACCAACCAGACTTCTTTGACAAAAACAGTGATTTTACCTCACAGGACACAGGAGTTGCTGGTCGGCTGCTGCCTGATCAGTTACTTTGTTTGTGTTATTGTGTGACTCTGGTATTTTAAAAGGTTACTTTGAATTCACCGAAGTCACTCAAAAACACAAATAAACCAACCAATCAAGGCAGCGGTAGGCCTGTGTCCTGCGAGGTAAAATTATTGATTTCAACCATGGAGTTTGGTTGATTTGGAGAGAGTGATATTTGGCTTATATAACAGGTGTTTCCTGACAGAAATGGCTGTCTGACAGGAAAATAAAGCGGTGAAAATATTCTAAATGAAGTGTCCAGTTTGTTCTTTAAGTAGCTAAAATACATTTTGCTGCTGACCCTGTCTACAGCAGGATGTTACTCAGCTTCCAGCACTTCTGAGTCATGTTTAGATGAACTCTTGTGAGTTCACGTTCCACAAACTAATTACGTTTTATTAAATTACAATGCTTTGGTTAAGATCTCCTTATTGACTGTAGGTGATACACTAATCATGGATAACTACCTCGTAGGTACAACCCAGCTTCAAAAAATCTGACCTGTCCCTTCAAAGAATATATCGTGGAACTTCTGAACTGCTTTTCATGAACCCTCTGCATTTCTCACTCACTGTTTTTTTCCAATCTTACTCCACAGTTTCTGCCCCAACCTGTCAGCCATCTCGACCAGTCTGCACCTCACGCACAACGTGGCTGTATCCTTAATCAGCTTCCGCTGACTGTACATCACCCAGAAGTTCTCACTTCGCTCTGATTTTCATTTATAATCAGTACAAAGCAGTCAGACCGCTGAGTCACCAACACAGTTCCTCTCTAAGAGTGACTTTTGCCCAGTGGTGGGTGTGAAGAGTACTGAAAGTAAAAGCACAATCACTCCAATAAGAAATGACAAAAATGAAGTAAAAGTAAATTTGAACGTACTGAAAGTACAAATCACTTTCTATTTTAATATTCTGAGGGTTTACTGCACTTGTGACATTAACAGTGTTGAAGTTGGTGTTATGTTGGGTCACCTGCTTTCTAAAACGCAAATTTAACAGCCCAGTAGACCACTAGGAAGTTAATATCAGTAACACCAAAGATTAAAATTATTCATGAAACATTAAACGGTAGTTAGCTAACTGCATGTTAATCTACAGTGTGTGCAACTTAATTCAGTGCGCTTCTGGAGGTCAGAAGTTGAGTTTATATTTATTTTTTTATTACCTGAGAGAGACCTGGCCAAGGTAGCAGCCAGTCACAACATTAAAATGCAACAAATGCAACACATTAAACAAAAGTCCATAATAAAACAACATCAGCTATTCAACCATAGTGACCTCTCAAGAAAAGCAAGCATGTGTCTCCATTACCACATTCGTTATGACGCCCTTAAATTGATCAGCGGATAAGAGTGCATCTAATTTAAGATCTTTTTGTAGATTGTTCCATGCTCATGGTGCAGAGTAGGAAAATGCAGTTTTCCCGACATCATTTAAAACTCGGGATACATTAAAAAGTGGTAACCAGATCCAGAACCAGATCTGACACAGGATGGTACAGAGGTAGGCTGGAAGTTTGCCCAGTATGGCTTTATAGGTAAAAAAAATATACCAGTGCTGTCGTCTGCGTGTTGTCAATGACGTCCAAAAGAAAGAATGCAGCGGTGGGTGAGGGACTTGTAAAGAAGGTACATTGAATCAAAGCTACGTAAAGCGGAGGAGGCTGCGTGCATATATGTCACCGTAATCAGTCCCAGACAGAAAAGTAGCTTCTACACGTTCTTTCTTAGCACTGAAAGTAAAAAAAAGATTTATTTCTAACATAAAGTCTTAAAGTCTGTGTAAGGAAAAACCACATTACACATTAGAAAGTAGTTGCTGAAAACTGATGTTTTTTTGGACAGTCCTGAAACATGGCGACATGCCAGAGCCATGGTCCCCCAAGATTACAGTATATAAACTGCCTTCCTCTCTCCTCACCCTCCCTCATGGTCAGTTATGAACGTACCTTCAGCGACTGTCTCAGTCCAAATGAACCAGCAACTCACTGAGTTCCAACAGCCTGACACAGACACACAAAAAATACCATCCTGTCACTGTCCTCTGGCTCTGGTGGCTCAAAAATATCCCATAAAAATGCTAGACGTAAGCATCTGTGTTTCAGGTTGTTTTCAGTGTTTAACTCTGAGACAGCGGAGTGGACACACTCCTACAGAGAAACCTGATCATTGCTTCATGATTATGAGATCTAGTTTTATACATTTAGTGATGTTTTTAAATCTTTCTAATTTCTCTGAGTGGTTAAAAGCAGAGATCTCAGTGTTTCTGAGGAGCCATCATGTAACTTTTTAGACTTTGGTATAAAAAATGTGGCCAGGGATTGTTGCTGGAAGCTGCATCTTGCTCCGAGTTGTGGGCAAAAGACAGGTGGTGCTTATTGTTTTTTTCCAGCAGCAACTTGTAGAGGTGCACCTTGCACACTCTCCCCCCTACTTTAATCCCCACATTTAGACTAGTTGTAACATAGGTATAAATGACAAATATAGCAAAGTAGAAAGATTACTGGCTCAAAAATAAGTAAAAAGTTGCAGATTTTTTTGGCCATTTTTTCTTCTACTTGTGAAATTATGTTTTTTTATGACACATATTTTCCTTGACTGGTGTTTGTGCTGAGGGCGTGACATTTCTGGCTCTTGGTAACGGAGCTCCAGACATCTTCAGTGCCATTGCAGCTTTCTCCCACCCACACACGGCTGGGCTGGCTGTCGGAGCTTTATTTGGTATGTACGCACGCACACAAAGATAAATAAACAACTTAAAACACGAAACCCTGGCCGGCCTTATCACGTCTGCTCTGCCTGCCTCCACAGGAGCTGGTATATTTGTCACCACAGTGGTCGCCGGCAGCGTGGCGCTGGTCAAGCCTTTTGCTGTGGCCTCCCGTCCATTTCTGCGTGACGTCATCTTCTACATGGTGGCGGTGTACTGGACTTTCTTCATGTTGTACAGAGGGACCACGACACTGAGAGAAACATTTGGTACACACACACACACACGTATGATTGGACACAAGTGTATTTTTTTGCCTTCTTGATTGTTAAACAGAAACCTCTGTATTTGCCAACCTGGACCCTAGTTCCCGTTTGTTTTGTGTCGAAGTGACTAATGGAAACAACATTTTTTGACACTGGTCCAGTACTGAGGGAGACCGCTGCAGCCACAAAAATGAGCTGCGCTGTAATCCCTCGGGGCAAAGTCAAAGTACGCCCACAAGAAGTGCTTGTTTTTCCACTGACAGGCCCAGATTGACCTTTTTGTTGATGAGTAAAGTCCTTTATGTTCATGAACACACATTACTCTTCCGTCAACATGGACAGAGAGACTAATTAGCTCACTGTAAACAGCCTAGCCTCTTTGGCTCGCATGTAGGTCTGTGCTGCAGACAGTTTGAGAAGCAAGAGTGAAGATAAATCCTCTTTTTATTCCCAGACGTTTGAGCTCTCCCCTCGCTCGTAAACGGGTCCATGACTCATCTGTGGGTCAGTGCTGCAGACAGGTTGGGAAGCAGGAGTGAAGATAAATCCGCCTTTTAATACTAAAAGTTTGAAACATTAACTCTCTCGGCATCGGGTTTGTCCCTGGCTCTCTCCCCCAAAGCTCCCCAGCTCTCAGCAGTTATCTGTCGGCCCTGTGCCTCAGCTCCGCCCGGGTGCACAGATACTGGATCTGTAAATATAAATTCAACATGTATCCCATAAGTTTCTACCACTTCTGAATCTGAAAACTCTCTTTATATTTAAACAAGTTGAGGATTTTGCAGCTTGGTGGTGTGTGTGTGTGTGTGTGTCTTAGTGCGTTCTTGTTCTGGTGCCAACATCCTCAGGCTGCAGCCTCAGCTGTTTTCTAACCAAAAACAACAAATTCAAAGAATCACTCAGCCGTACTTTTCTGTGAATCACCTACTCTCTGATGGCACTCGAGGGTCAGCTGCCACTTATAGTCTTCATCATTATCTCATACCCGTTTTTAGACATTTCCTCACTCTCATTATTTTTAAACACGCTGTGACATTCTGAGCTTCACACTGCTTTATTTTCTTCTTCTAGGGTACCTGGGTCTCTATGTGGTGTATGTATTGACTGTTATCATCAGTGCGTACATCTACAACCGGCAGAAACACTCGCTCAACTCCAGTGTCCGGAGTGCTCCACACGTCCCAGGTCAGAAACACAAATACACTATAACTTTCTTAAGCATAGTAATGTTGTTTCCTATAAACTTTAATGATTTAAATATCACATGTAGGCCTAGTAGATGAAATTCATCTTGGCTGCAAAGAGTTGCATGTTTGGCAATTTGTGTAATTGGTGTAATTAGCTCAATGTCAGGTAAAATAAAGAAGATCAGAAATGGTCACAGACTTCCCAGAATTATTTCAATGTTAATGAGCTGCAGAGTACTAAAATATAAGAAAAAAATTCTAGTCCCATTGTCATACCTTTACTAGCATATTTAAAGAAAATAGAGCCTTATTTAAAAGTTTTTACTCATATATTGTTATTTTTTAGTGTGCTAGCAGTAACATATTAGTGAAATACTAATATTAAAAATATTAAGAAAAGGGAGGATCAAGGAGGTTAAATGATGCTTGCAGTTGCAATCTGACCTAAGCTATTGCTACAAGCAAATAAGAAACATGAGTTTGTTGTAATGAAACATGGATCAGATAGCTAACGCTAGCTAGGTGACGGTTTCATAACGGTTGCATACCTTTATCCTCGGGATGGGCAGTATCCTAAGTGTTCTTTTATTTTTTTTTTACATCTTATGAAACATTCACCTTCTGAAAGTTAAAGCTTTAGAAGGGCGGTCTGAACCGCTCACAAGCTGTCCCTTGGTGATGCGCTCCGTCCATCCTGTCAGTTTTAGCTCTCACTCAAACTCCCTGCAGCACCTAACTGCTTGCAAGAGGACCAACATTTTTCTAAAATGCTTTTCAAATGGACAGTTGCAGTATAATTCACATCTAGCTTACTTACATCATTAGTTTAAAACACATCACAACACATCATGAGAATGTTGCCATTTAACCTGTTCTGTTCTTATGATGATGATAGCCCCATAAAATATAGGACGTGTCCATAATCTAATCAAATTTGTGGAATATTGTGACAAAAATATCTATATTTTTTATGCAATGGAGCAAACTGAGGATATGGCTTTTCTGACCGTCAGGTTAGGCTGTTGTAGCCTGAACCTCAGACTGACCCTGAGTGCTGAACACTGCCAGCAGATGAGTGCTGACAGAGAGCACGTGCTGCTACACGTGTCTTTTGTGTGACGACACCAAATTCGCATTGGACCTTTTGTTTGTATGAGAACAAAATCATTCACCCATTTAGCTGTATTATTTTTCCTGGCCTTTCAATAAGTCACAGACTGTGGCTTGTATGTCCTGATTCATACTCTGTTTTATATTTTGTAGGTTATAGACTCCATATTGACTGGAACTATCACAAGGTCTTTACTTGTCTTGAACAGATACCTTCCTTTTTCTGTAATATTAGAGTGAGGTAAAATGATTATGGGAACAGTTATTATATTAAAACATCATTTAGTAGCCTTTACAAGTGATCAATCAATGCATGCACTATCAGCTCTTCTGTAAGAGCACCTGCTAACAGATAGTCTGGAATAAAGGTATAGCTCAGAAACCTGCGTAGAACACTATGGTGCATCGAAACTTGGAAACACAGCCCAAGGCTTTAGGATTTCTGGACATCACAAACATGAACTTAGACTCTAAGATCACCTCCTCAGTTAAAAGTTCATAGGAAACATTGTTGGGTTTGATGTAGGCCCTGCACAGGTTTCCACTAGACTAATACCCACAGACAAATAAAATAGTATGTTTCTACCGTTTCCACTGATATATTTTTGTCTTTACAGCAGAGTTTCACTCATCTGACTCATCTGATGATGACGTTCCCTGTCTGAATGGTGGGACAATCCAGCAGGAGTATGGTAGGGAAGCAGCACCACCCTTCTATAAACCACAATATGAGTTAATGTGCATCAGAAGTTTTCTGCATGATCAGGACCATAACATGCACGTGTGTGTGTGTGTGTGTTTCAGAGTCAGAGTACAGGCCACTTTTGCCGTACTCAGAGTCCACGAGTCAGATCCTGCTGAGCTCTCTGAACCCAGTGGACAACAGGAAGTGGAGGAGGAAATCCTGGAGCTGGAGAGTCCTCAAAGTCCTGAAGGTGTGTGTGACAGCAGACAGATACAAGGGACAGTGTAAAAAGCTTCACGGGCCTCATTCACTAACTGTGCGTAGATAATGTTCTTAGTGTGCACACAAGTTTCCATGCAAACCTACCGTCTGATTCATGAAACATGTGCACCTGCCAGCTTTGCTCTTGTTAGTGAATTAGAATTATTCTAAACCGACAAGTTTGCCTGCTGTCCGCAGTCTACATACTGCTACACCCTCATTTCTCTACACAAGTAAATATGTTTCCTTCAAGGAGGATCAGAGAAAGTTGTTGTAACATCACACACAGAGAGAATCAGGCGCTGCTACAGTGTGTGGGGTGTTTATTTGTGTTTACATCATAACCATCATGAAACAATCAGGAAATAATGTTTTATGTCTCTGATTCACCGCCTCACCCACTTCAGTCTGTACCTTGGCCGCACAGCTGTGCTGCTCGTGTCTCAGGAGGAAGCCAGAAAAGGCACATTTTGATTTTGAGACTCGTAAAAAATAATTTGGAAAACTGATATCGTGTCCCTGGAGAAATGGTGTGTGTCTCAGGCAAAAAAGAAACTGTTTGACATTAATGTTGATGTGGGGGGAAAAAGAGACATAACAACAGACCAGAAGAAAAATAAGGAAAGAGTTTGAGAACAGATCGCTGGTCTGTCAGCCCAAAGTAAGAGATTCACCGCAATTATTGGAAACATCTATAAGTGGGAGTATGTGCGCACTATTTGTGAATGAGGCCAAATGTCTGAACAAAGTAGGGAAAACCGATTTAAAACTGTTATGTAATGTAAATGATCTGTGTCCTGCACCCATCAGACACCTGTAGAGGTGCTGCTGCTGCTCTGTGTCCCCATCGTTGACCCTGATAAAGAGGACAAGAACTGGCGACGTCCACTGAACTGCCTTCATCTGATCACTGCTCCTCTGGTGTGTGTGCTCACCTTCCAGTCTGGAATATGTAAGTGCAGCACCGTTTATGATTAAAACACCGTGACATACCCAAACAGGCATAACACATGTTTTTTTGCCTTTTTGTCCAGATGTGAATTATATGATCCAGGGGCAGTTTCCTCTGTGGCTGCTGACTCTTCTGCTGGGACTCTTCCTGGCCAGTATCGTCTTCTGCACCACCACCAATGACCATCCTCCCAGATACCATCCAGTAAGTTATCTGTGAAGTTTAAAAAGGAACAGATATTGTCCCAAGTATACAGGAGGCAAACCCCTTTTTGGAGGAGACATTTTTATTTCTAGACTGGATGAATGTTTGTGTTTTAATTCAAGCTGTGATGATGAAATATGTTCTTTTGTTTGTCTTATTCCCTCTGCAGCTGTTTGCTCTCCTGGGCTTCTTAGTGAGTGCAGTGTTGATCAGTGCAGTGGCCTCTGAAGTGGTCAGTCTTCTGCACATGCTCGGTGTGGTGCTGAGCCTCAGCAACACCGTGCTGGGTCTCACTCTGTTGGCCTGGGGCAACAGCATTGGAGGTGAGATTTGTAAAACTGTTTTTTTTGGGGGGGGGTTGCAAAACATACAAATATGCCTTAATGTACTTAATAATCTCTTTTTCAGACTGTTTTTCTGACATCACCATCGCCCGGCAGGGTTACCCACGGATGGCCATATCTGCCTGCTTTGGAGGCATCATTTTCAGTATCCTTATGTTTATATGAGAACATGTGTAAGTACAAAAACATAACTTATGGACATGTATATCAGTGGCTGCATCCTTAACTGTGATCTCTTCAGACATGCTGTTTGGAGTGGGTTTAGGATGTCTGGTACAGATGCTTAAAACACACTCTGATGTGGAGGTAATCTTCTCCTCAAACACACACACTTCAAGAGTTTACAGATACACAAAATTGTTTTGGAACCCGTGAACATTATGCGTCCTTTGTCTCCTCTTTCCCCTCCTCAGTTTGACCACCAGGGCTTGTTGACGTGGGTTCTCGCAGGAGCTCTGGGTCTGTCTTTGGTCCTGTCCTTTGTCATTGTTCCTCTGTGCCGGTTCCACTTGGGTCGCGCCTACGGGATCTTCCTCCTCGTCTTCTACGGCATCTTTCTTGTCATCGCGCTGCTCACAGAGTTTGGCAAAATCCACATCGTATAGATGCACCTCTGAGGCCAGTCTGAAATGTGGGATGTCCTCATCCCGGAATGCAAAGTGACACACTGGAATGGAGGCTGCGGACAATTGACATCCTCCTCCTCTACACATAATATTAAAGGGATAATTTGGATTATTTGAAAGGGGGTTTTATGAGGTACTTAAAGATATGTAGTGTATGACCTTAAGTAGACGGCGGTTGGCGTGCCCCAGTTTTAAGAAGCATAGAGGAGTATCGTCTAGAAAGCTGCTGTGGACGGGGTCAGCGATAATTTATCCTCCAAAAAACAAAAATCAACATCAGATCAAGTGCATGCTCCATTTTCATCATCTTATCTTGCCATCGCTCTGCTTTTAACGACAGGAAACCACCATCATGTAAGCCACATGTAGCTGTCTCTCGCTCAACAACATTTTACCTCACAGAACACAGGAGTTGCAGCTCTACCGCTGCATCAGTCTGTCCGTTTGTGTTATTGTGTGACTTCTGTCAATCCAAATTAACCTTTTAAAAAACTACACAATAGCACAAACTAACTAATAGATCAAGGCAGCGGTAGACTAGCAACTCCTGTGTTCACCAATGGAGTCTGGTTGAGTGAGAGAGGTTTATATTTGGCTTACAAAATAGTAATTTCCTATCAAAAAAGGCTGTCTGCTGTCGAGCAATGAAAATGTTCTAAACATAGCATACATGAAAATTAATGACTGATTCTTCTTTTGGTAGCTAAAATTCCTTTTGTTGCTGACCCTGTCCACAGCAGTAGATTTCTTGGATTTGATGCTGGTACTCCTCTCTGCTTCTGCAAACGTGGGGACGTACCGACCGCCGTCTACTGTAGGCAATACACTGACTATGGAGAAGTACCTCTTACAACCCCACTTAAAATAGTCTGAACTAACCCTTTAATGCACTATTTATAAAATACAAGAATCAACATGTTGTGCACTTGCCTGCTTCCCAGCGCCATCCTGTGGCTGGTTTGGGAAACCAAGCAGGCAAATTAATGACAAGACTAAGACTTTTCTGCTCAGGGAGAGCTGAAACTAATCATCACACTGTGCCTTCATTCAACTTCTTGTTTGTGCTGACTGGAGCTATGATGGCACTTTGTGAATCCAGAGGGAAAACACAGGTCATTAAAATTTGTACTTTTAAAATATTGTTAATGAACTAACTGTACTGTAAATCAAAATGTTAAAATGACCCTGTACAAAGCTGCTTTTGGGGAATAAATCATTTTGGTTTGGTTTCTTTTTACAGGTCGTAGTAATGCTTCGATAGTCTTTCCTCACTTTCTGTGTCAGTGTCTGTGCTGCTGTGGACAGGGTCAGCAGCAAAATTATTTAAGCCACCTAAAAAGTGTAAAAAGTGTATGCTATATTTAGAATATATCACTGCTTTAACTTGCCATCAGACAGACTTTTCTAACAGAAAAATGTTGCTTTGTAAGACAAATATCGCTCTCTCCAAACCAGCCAAACTCTTTTGGCAAAATCAGTGATTTTACCTCACAGAACATGAAGCTGCAGGTCTACAACTGCCTGATTCTGCTAGTTTGTTTGTGTTATTGTGTGACTTCAATAGGTTAGTTTGGATTCAGAAGTCACACAATAATGCAAACAAACTAACCAATCAAGGCAGCGGTAGTCCGGCAACTTCGTGTACTGTGAGGTAAAATCACGGTTTCTGCCAAAGGAGTCTGATTGGTTTGGAGAGAGCGATATTTGGCTTATATAAAAGAGGTTTCCTGTTTAAAAAAAAAAGCAAGGTAAGGCGGTGAAACTATTCTAATTATTGGGTACACTTAAACTGCTAATTTTTTTAGGTGGCTAAATTGCGTTTTCCTGCTAAACCCGTCCACAGCAGTACACTGCATAGCTTCTGTGCTGGTACTCCTCTTTGCTTCTACAAACCGGGGGTGTGTCAATCACCATCTACTCTAGGTAATAACACGGTCTATGGATGAGTACCTCATGCAACCCCTACTTCAAACTATCCCTTTAAAATATTGTAAGTAAATAAGTAGTTACCAGCAGTATAATACAGCAAAAATACATCAATGACAATTTGAACATTTTAATAAAATCCCTTAATACCTAACTCAAATACATTACATAATAAGAAGTTATATAAAAGTAAAATACTTTCAGTCTGTTGAGACATTAGTTAGGAGACACACCGTCATTGTTTTGTTGGGTCGAAGCTAAAAGGAGTGTAACTGTTTATAGTTTTGGTCTTAGTAGAAGTAGTGTCTGTGTTAATACTGATCATATGGCCGCTGAACTAAGGCATCATCAGGTTTAAGTACTACATGATTTACAAGGTCACAGAAGGCCTACAGCAGTATACGTACACAACATACTGCAGTAGTCCCTGGTAATACGTGCTGCAGTCTTTAAAAAAGGCCAAAAGGGGGCAACATTCCCACTTTGTTTGTCCAGTGACAGACCTGCGCTGCCGTCTTTCTGTCCACAGCGACTCTTCCAGCGAGGAGCCATCGTTAACTTGTCTCAGTCTAAAAGGCCCTGGACTAGTTTCCCACTGTCGCAGAGCTTGGAGGGGTGAGGGGGTGGGGGGTGGGGCTGGAAAATACCTGGAATAACAGGGTTTCTCAGCCTTTAAAAACGCTCTCTGAGATGATGGTGTCCGAGTACTGCTGGCAAACTGTTTGTTAGTTGATGCTGTGAGATCCAGTCTGTGAGTTGAGCTGAGGCTCTGGGAAGGAAGACGGGTCAGAGACAGGACTGTCCACGTCCCGCTCCAGGCTTTGGTCTGGCTCAGGCAAGTTTTCCCTTGAATACTCTGCATACCACTCCTGGAGGAACAAGGTGTTGAAAAGTTAAGGAAGTTAAGACAGACCAAACTGCAGTTGTGGTATGCTGGTTTAGATTATGGTTTATCAATTTGTCACCAATGACAAGTGTCAGAAGTGGACTAATTATGCATTAAAACAGTCATAAATTATTGATTGCCCAACCAACTTGCACTTAAGAAAACACTGGTTTTCCTAAAAGTGACTCTTATGTAGAGGAGAAGGTAAAGGCAGTAGACTGACAGAATAGCTGCAAATCTATGTCTCTTTAAGAATCAAAAATGCATATTATTCTCCTGGCCTGTAGTGCAATTTATCCATCTAGATTTTATTTGGTGTGAGCTGTATAGTTTTGGAGATATCAGCCTTAGAGATATCTGCCTTCTTCTCCAAAATTATGGGACTAAAAAGCACCAAAAAGTTACATTTAACAAATTCCAAGCCTGTGTGTCTTCCCAAAAATCATGCCCTGGTTACACATGATAATCTACAGCAGGATTTTGGGAAAAGGTCAATATTTATATGCACCTTCTTCTTTGTTTAGGATTATCATTAATTAATTTTTTCAAAAATATTGTCCTTTGCAGGGGAAAAATATACCTTCTGGTAACCTTTGTTCAGGGCAGTTTATATACATGATGGCATACTAAATGGTGCACAGTAACATGAGAGTTCATGATGAAAAAATCGAAACAAGATCAGAGTGGCAGCGTCAAGGCAGTGTGACATAACCTCACAACGCTTTTGATGCACATTCTGCTGTTTAAAACAATCGGTTTACTTTCAGAAGCCACACATTAAGACGCTTTCAGTGCACTTGGGCCTTTAAGAATAACCCTGTGTTGTTTTAAAGAGGTTTTATGGTGCAAAAAATCCATAGGAAAAACGACAATGTTACAACATATACAGAAGAAGCTGCTAAAGTTTTAACTGGAGCAACTAAAAGAGGTCACGTTTCTCCTTTTTATGTCCCTACACTGGCTTCCAGTTAATTAAATAATAGATTTAAGATACTTTTACTTGTTTAAAAACCTGCCCATGAATGTGCTCTTCGCTACACTAGCATGCTGCCAAAATATATTTTTAACATTTATTGTTTATCTTTATTTTTTGATCATGTTTCTCACCTGTATTTCCTCCTCGTACATTTTCATGCTGAGGTCGCTCTTCGTTCTCGACCTACGTCCCAAGTACACCAGAGACAAGTGCTGTGTGCATCACAGCAGGAGGGAAAACCAGTTAGTGGGACTTCATGTGAAGAGCAGAGGAAGGAGAGTTGTGTTGCACGTGTGTGTGATATACATGTATATATGTGTGAAAGAGTGTTCTTACCCCGCCCCTGTCCATGGCTTGTAGGACTCCCTGTAGAGAGCTGAGGGAGGACAGTCCAGGGCAGGTCTGTTTGTACAGCTCCAGAGTAGCCAGAGCTTCATCACGACTCACTTCTACTTCAAACACTATCCCGTTCTCATCTGGAGCACGAGCAGACACACCCAGATGTTAAAATGACTAACTGAACGCCACACTGTCCTTTCACACAGTACTGACAACTGAAGCATTAATCTTACTATCTGTGTTTCCTTCACTTCAGGGGACATTACAGTGACTTATACTGATTTCCGGTTTCCAGATGAAGCTTTGAATGTCTGTTGCTATATTTTATAACATGATCACCCTAACACAAAATAAAAATCCCTGACAAAACTTAGGCCAGTTTCATTAAAAAGATTCATCTGGTTGGTCTTTTTTTTTTTTTTTTTTTAGTGAATCAACTTTCTTTCACGAACACAACTTATAAGTTTTGTCAGCATAAATGTACCTAAAGTACTGCTGTGCTGTTTGATTGCTGCTAGACAATTCTGCAGTGTTTCCTGTGAAGTTTCTTTCATTTCTGGTGTATGCACCAAAAAACACACATTCAAAAAAAAAACAAAAAAAACAGGCAAGGGTGTGCATGATGGCATACTGATGCAGTCGACTCTGGGCAGATGATCCTGCAGGCCATTTGTAACTAATATTTGCTTCCAAATTGCTAGCTCAGTATATTCATGATACTGTGATCAAAATGAGAGGATGATCTGTTGCAGAAAATAAAAACATTAGCACATCAAACACAGCACACAGGCTGGTCAGGGTTCCGATCGGCCTGTTGGCCCACCAGGTCTGTACAGTTATAAGGGAAACACTGCACACAGATGCATGCCCGCATTTGTGCAAAGCAAGCAGAAGAGCGAAAAGATTAAAACATGTTGTGAATTTTGGAAATGATTACATCTGTCTTTTTTCAATAAATTTTGACTTTGTCTGGATTACTAGAAATGTTTGGATCGCACGAGATGGAAACAAGTCTACGCAGCCACCACTGAATCTAATTCTACAAATAGTATAATACTAATAATATCAGTGTAGACCAGCCTTCATCTGCAACAGTGCAGAAATACCAAGTTTCAACAGAATGAATGGACATGCAAAAGGAAAAAAAAACAAAAAAACAAGCTGTTTCAAACTATTCAGGACACAACATGAGTAATACAAGGTCCCACCTTCTGGGTTCTCCAGTGGTTCCCGGTTTTTGCGGCTGTAGTTCATGCGGAACACAAATGCGTCCAGAATGAACGCCACAATGATGGTCATCACCACCTGCAGAGGGAACAGACACAATATCACACACACACACACACACTCGGTCACATTCACAAGCATTAATGCACTGATAGAGGCAAGAATTCTGTGCATAAGTCTGCAGCCATGTATCATAAACACAGGCCTCACTCACCATGGTAACGATGTAAAAGGTCATGAAGTAGAGGCGGCTCCAGTGGCTCGTCATAGACGTGACCCCTTCCTGTGAGAGAGTGAACACGGCAGCGGTCAAACAGCGACACCCACTGATGAATGACAAGACTGCAGAGAGGCGACTGATCAAAGACCACAGATAGAAGAGCTGATCTTACCATGGTGATGTACCAGTTATTGACCACAGTCAGTTCAAACAGAGTCACTGGAGAAAAACAAAACAAGAAGTTAAAACACATTAAAAACATCTAATTTATGCACAGAGAGAGAAAAAGCAAAAATGGCAACCTGCCATCAGGTATATTGGTCCTATATCTTCACATGCAGGTTTATGAAGTCTCTGTCCAGGCAAACAACCTCACTTATTCTGTCCTCTGTCTCCATGATGAAAACTTCCCATTAACCCTTTCCTCTCGCTGCAGTCATCGCTCACCCCTTACTGCAGCTGTGGGGTTTTTTCCCCCATTAAGTCATTTTCATATTGAGACGTTTATTCTTTATTTCAGTGACAGTTTGACCCTCTGTTAACACGGCATTAACAGCACTCGCTTTTCCCTTTTCTTTGCTGTAATTCCAGGTCTTTTAATTCCACTGCTGACGCTGTTAAAATGACCTCTGAAAGCAGGACATCAAACTCCAAACTCGTTCTACAAGTTTTTCTTTTTTCTCTTTGATGCTGCTTTCATGAATGAACACTTGTTGGCATATGGAGCGGGAAGCACAGCCATATATGGTACTATTGGGGTGTTAACTATGCTAATTTATACGTCTCACGCACGTGCACTTAACTACACACAGGTGGATAATTTACACAGTTTTCTGAAGTTATGAGCCTTTGGTGAATCTGACGTGGCGCGTTCATACAAGGCCTTCATACGAAAAAAAGTAAGAGAAATTTAAGACAAGAAAACGAAAATGTTCTTGCATGAGGCCTGCGGTGTAGAAAGCGCCACATAGTGCTAAGCTGCTTTGGTCTGATTTGCTCACATCATGATAGGTGCAGTCTACTAGTCTCTGCTGGTGTGCAAAAAACAAAACAAAACAAACAAACAAAAAAACAGCGATGTAAAGATGGCCATATGCTGTGATTCCAAATGATTTACCAGGCAGTGACCCCTATTTATTTTTCCACCAAACCCAAAATTTACCAGCAATTGGCGCTTGGCAGGTAGCCATAAAGCTGCCATAAATACTAGCTACCATGCTAAATCTGCAGCAGAAAATAGTTAGCCAACAAATGCATCATTTACTCTTGTCTGAGAATCACTTTCTAAAATCTACAGTGCCAAGCTGTTTGTGGAATGAAACTACATTTTCATGACCTGTTTTGAAAGATTGACATCTTAAGAGGGAACCAACGGCCTTGTGGGCAGCGAGTCACAGACAAGCTGGAGGAAGTGGAAATTTTTGGTTTTCTTCTTTTCATGGGATTTGTTGACTATGATAAAATATAGAATAGTGTCAGCACTGTCGTTTGAAAAACATGAAAGGACTTACCAAAGCTGCTGAGAATGTTGTTGAAGTTATTGAGATAATAGTAGCCTTCCTCCAACACGGTTTTGTTGCCGTACGTGACGTTGATCTGTCTGTAGGAGTCCGCCACTGTGCTGGCGCTAAGAGAGAAAAAAAAAGGTTAGCGTTAGAGGATGTAAACATAATTTATTCTCTTGTGCTACAAGGTAAAGCAGGGGTGTCAAACTCAATTTCATCTTGGGCCACATCAGTGTTAGGTTTGCCCTCAAAGGGCCAGCTGTATGTGTAAGACAATACAATTGTACTGTATATATATCACATAATTGCCTCTGCATTTGATTAATATTGATTTTTATAACAATTATAATAAGCTCTAATAGCAAAAATCTAGGAAAAAATCATGGCCAGTAGACAATCAATTGTGCAACAATTTTCTATTAAAAATGTAACAGACAGTTGTGTCTGTGAACAAACTCAAACTCAAACTGTTTAAAATATGAGTATTTTTGCAGTAAGATGATCAGCTGCTCTGTTTCATATGAGGAGTGCTGCAGTTCTGATCAATGTGTTTGAACAGTGATGCTCCTTGTTTCCTGCTCTCACAGTCACATGATGTCTCTGTGGGTCAGACTCATGTCTCTGTTCTCTGCTGTCAGACATAAATGATTTGCAGCAGTGTTTCTCAGCTTTCTTAAAAAACTCCAAACTTGTTCTACATTTGCACATTATGTAAGTTTGGTGGTGCGACGCTGTACAATGTTACTTCTGTCACTGTTTTCTGACGAAATGACGAGGAGACACAGAGGGAGGAGGGAGCGCTTGTTTTGTGTGAGCGCGGCAGCAGGCGTTCAGTAAGAGTGGTGCAGACAGAGACAGGAGGAGAGAGAAAACGGATGAAATTTACCAGTGGCAGCTCCTTGATGCCAAAAATGAAACATATGCGCGTCCTAATGAGATGCATCTGGCTACTAAATGACTTCAGTATGTGTGTAAAAAGGATGCATTCTTGGACATGTAGTTATTGGAACACCATACTTCTGTAATGCAGTTTACGCTTGTATGATGCAAATTATATTTTTGCAAATTCTTGCGGGCCACATAAAATGAGATGGCGGGCCGGATTTGGCCCGCGGACCTTGAGTTTGACACATGTGAGGTAAAGGAAAAACACCAGTGTGCGTAATTTTAATGCCTACAGATGATGAAATCATGACTCACTTGCAGCAGTTGGGGTAAACCACATCTGCAAAGAACTCCATCCCCACAATAGCAAAGGAGTAGTAGAAGATGATCAAGGTCAACCCCAGACTGGCCATCCTGGGGAAGAGCTCAAACATGGTGTCCAACACGTTACGATACCTCTGCTTTATCTTAAACAACCTGTGAGAAACCAAAGGCCAGCATTGAAACACAGAAGAAAACATGAAATAGTGCGATAAGTACATGTACACTTCTGAAGCCAAGTTCAGACCAAAGATTTGCAGCGTTCCAGTTTACATAAATTTGACTGATTCGGTTGTCTGAGGGTGAGATATTGTGTGGGTTCTTTAACAAGGAGATTTTTGTCTTTGCAACATTAATAGAAAATCCATGGCAATTAAGACAGAAAACACTGTATCCAACATAATAAGATATTTCTGCCATTTTTGTCATGTGGCCATCCTAGCTGTTGTTTAGTGTCTTATAAGCCCAAACAGGCTGGGAGTCATATAGTGCTGGACAGTTAAATAAACAAAAATAAATCAAAGTCTAGCACTGATGAAATGGCAAAGACATAAAAGTTGTGTGCGTAAGGAGTGTGTGGTTGAACAGAGTGAGAGAAAGCAAGCGGTGAATGCAAGGAGAGCAGAGGAACGGGTCAGCAGTGAAAGTTGTCAGTTTAGCAGTAAATTTTTAAAGGGATAGTTCACCCAAAAATGAAAACTGAGTCATTATCTACTCACCCTCATGCTGATTGAAGGTCGGGTTTAGCTTTTTTTAAGTTCACAAAACACTGCTGGAGTTTCACAGGAAAACAGCCTTGCAGAATCTCCCGAACAATGGATGTCAATAGTGACAAATGTAGTCAAATATAAAAAAAACAACCGGAAAAAACAAAACAAAACAAGAAAAACATGGTGTAAATGACATCTTTGAAGTCATCTTGGCATGTCGAGGCTTTAGGAGATCTGGATTACACCAGACGAGCGGTACAAAAGCTTTTTACGTTTTGTTTTTTTGGTTGTTTGTTTGTTTTTTTACATTTAAAAACTGGTCACCACTCATTAAAACTGTCTGGGTAGTTCTGTAATGCAGTTTTCCTGTGAATCTCCAGCACTGTTTTGTGGACTAAAAAACTAAACATGACCTTCAATCAGCACGAGGGTGAGTAGATAATGACTGAATGAGTCACTTTAAAAGGATATTCCACCCCCACATGATAATAATTATAACGGCAGTAAATGGCGACCACGGATAAACATGCCGTCGATGTATCACAAGACTTTATATATCTCTTAATGGACGCACGTGTGAAAATATCGCGAGATCGACGCCATGTTTACATGCTACCAGCTACATGCTACAGTTGACATTTCGGCTAAAAACATGGTGTAAATGGCGTCTTTTGTGGTTAAATTTTAATGTCGCGGCTCACGTACACTTGGATTACACCACACGAGCGGGATGGAGACATTTTGTGTTTGTTTTGTGTTCTTTTTCTTTTTTTTTTACATTTTATCTGTGGTCACCATTCACTGCCATTAGCTGCAACCCTGTTTTCTGCTGAAACTCCAGGATTGTTTTGTGAACTGAAGATCTTCACCCATCCTCACATTGGCATAGGGGTGAGTGCATATTGAGTGGATTATCATCTAGGAGTGGAATATCGCTTTAAGGCTTGTGTCATACAGACACAGTTGTTCCTCAAACATATTGATAAGGTAATCCTCTCTTTCCTCCATCCAAAACTCATCACTGTCAGTTTGCAAATGACCAGCTACCTTCACTACAAGCTGACTGGCTGTTGAAACAGGTTATGTGCCTTAAAACTAGCCTCTGGCAACTTAAATAGCTAAGTCGCAGGTGATACTATCAGCTGGTTGAAGTCGACCTGAGAGGGGCCATTTCACACCACTGCAACTTTTTTGAGCAACGTTCTGAAACGGTTTTGTCTCATCATTTGGTCGGAACTGGCCTTTAAAGTAAGAAATAAAAGCGTACCGGAGCAGCTGAAGTGGTCGGAGAACTACAATAAAATAAAATGGCTTCATATGGAAGGCAAGAGCAATCAGACCCAGGAAGGCAAACACCGTCACTGAGAAGTCAAACCTGGACAGACGAGCACAGTAAGAGGTTAACACCGAAAATGCAGACCAAGTGTTTGGTACACATTCAAATCAACTGAAGTTTAAGTGAGAGTGCTGAATCCAAATGTACAGACTCAGTCCCAGTTATTACTCACAGATTCCACCCATTGCTGAAATAAGCCATCGGCCCCAATCCTGAAATTTTCAACAACACCTCTACACCGTAAACTGAAAGCGGAGGGACAGAAGCAGAGTTCACGTAAGTATAAGTGCACGTGAACAACTTTCATTAGTTTTGACACCTTCTTTGATCAGTTTTACGACACATGAATATTGTCATGATGAGAGACAGCAGGCAGCCAACTCACTGGTCAGGAAAACGATGTAACTCCAGGGGACAAATTTGGACCAAGAAAATCCACCTGCAGGAGGAGAGGAAGGTGAGAGATCTGTAGTGCTGAAGTCACATGTGTTTGCATGATTAGGAGAGATCTTACTATTTAGCGTGTACGTCTCCACGAGGATCCACACACCGTTGATGGCCACCACCACATCTGCAGTCAAAAGTAAAGGTTAAATGCACGTGTACGATAAGAGACTTTGCCTCAGTATCTGATGATGATGGCACTTACACATGGCGTACTGGAAGCCCTTTGACTTCACGAGCAGGTTGATGCCTGTTAAAGTACAGACAAGAGAGGGAATAAGGAGAATAAGGAACTGAGAGACTTAGAGCCTGTTTACACATCATGTTTTTTGGATGATCTGATCACAAGTGGACAGCTCTAAGTACAGGTGTGAATGCACTCAAGACATAATCAGATCCAGTCGCCCAGACCACACTCTTTTAGCAGAGTGTACACAATGTGTCCTGGGCCACACTGAAACGGACATCCTGTAAGTACACAAAAACATCTGATTTGCAAATTAAGCGTTTGAGCTCTCTTACCTGTGAACACACTGTCCGTTTCAACTTTTTTCACCTCTGAACTAGTAACTACAATATCCCCAGACACCCTTAAAAAAATATAATTTGTGTCTTTTTGTAAATAATGCATTAGTTCAATACATTAAATTGTTTTGGCCCCAATCAGACAGAGCACAGTTTTGGAAGCAAGCAATACCATTTTCCCCTTGTTGTTTTCTTTAGGCAGGAAGCATTTTGCATGCTCCTAATGCACCCTGGGCGCCTCTCAGTGCCTCATGTTTTTACAGGAGAAGAAAAGCTGATGTCTGTCACCTTTTTTTCTTCTCAACTGTCCAAACAGGTTATTAATACTGAGAGATAAGTCTTCCGTGGTGGTGACAACAGAGCTTACAACTGCTTGAAAATACCAATCATGGAGGACAAATTAGTGGTGGCTGTTGCTGGATACCTCGAGCTCTGTGATTTTACCAGCCGTAGTTACCAGGTTTTGAAAACAGCAACCTGGAGGCAGGTACTTCAAGTTTTGGGTATGTTGTTTTCGTTCATTCATGAAATGTCTGATCAGCTTCTGTAAAACATTGTGTAACTTTGTTGCAGAATTTGCTGTACCAGGTGCTACTCCTGTCTAAAGTGCATTTTACCTGCAAACATTTAGCATGGGTTTGGACGCAATGTTTCAACTGATTCCACCATTTACACTACATTTATGAAAGAAGACAACATTTTGCTGTCAGCAAACATGTCAAATTTTACAAATACATTAAACATGAACCACTAAAAACTACTTCTTTGTTGCACACGGACTTTCCTTTAATAAAAACTTTTGTGAGTTGTTGAATTAGGAGAAACTTTATAAACTTTGTGAAACAGTATGTATGGCAAAAACAACACATTTGCCCTTTGCAAACGGAAATGATTTAGCTACATGTTTATTTGATTATAGAGTAGGGATGTGAGATCTGATCCCAAACTGTCACTCGAGGCGCATGTGGAGACCCATTGTAATGCCAAGCGTGAACAGACATACTCAGAGCTTGTGATCGGATCGCCTAAGACACATCTTAGTACACGTCTACACAGGTTATTATTTGTTTAGTCTAATAAACAGAAGAAAAGACACAGAGAACTTGCCTTTGAAAATGAGGAAGGTTGTGTGCGGAAGGTCATCAAACCAATGTTCTCCACTGCGTCGTGCCTAAACCACACACAGGCAAACAATACATGCACATTAAAAATAGCCAAAACAGCACAAAATAGAGTGAATTATGACTACACAATAATGTAAAGCTACTTACCTTCCATTTAAGGCCTGTGACCTCGTAAAATTTATAGAAGTCCTGTAAACTGTAGCAGAACAGACTCACATTAAATTACATCAAATGAAAATGTAGCAGTGGAACTAAATACAGAAGGATATTTATGGGATAGTTCATATTATTTGAAGTGGGGTTGTGTGAGGTACTTATCGATTGTCTGTGTATTACCTACAATAGATGGCGGTCAAAATTACCCTGACTCCTACCGCTGCTCAACAACTGGGGTTGTCCCTACTGAAATCTACTGCAGGTAATACACTGACTATCGATAGGTACCTCATGTGTAAGAATTCAAACTATCCCTTTCACTGATAAAGTGCGTGTCATGCAGTCACCTGAGCATAGGAGCCCCTGAGGTATTAAGAGCTTTATACGTGAGGAAGCGGTCTCTTGCAGACATCCGGGGTCTATAAAATCGCATCAGACCATCAAACTGTTTCAGTGACACGCCCATCGGCCTCTGGAGGGAAAGAAACATGAACACAGAAAAATGCAGTGGCCATGAGTGCTTTATAAACGAAATCATTTGTATCAAATATTCCTTTTCGCTAAATAGAATAGTGAGGTTGTACTGTACCTGCCGGCTAACCAGCAGCTGAAAGGCATGGTCAATAGCGGAGCGCTTGTGAAGCAAAAGAGATTTAAACTTCATCTTCTCGACATCATTAAACGTATCAAACACCACTGCCAAGAGCTGGAGGGGAACAGAGAAAAGGACAGTGCAGTGATGCTGATGAGGAGTCATGTGAAAGGTGGCATTGCATAAATAAATCAGGCTCCACGTTTAAGAAGTGGTAAAACATGGCTGTTTGTACCAGGTTCATGATGAAGTAGAGCTCTATGGAGAGGTAAACAATGAAGAAAACACAGGACCAGCGGTTCTTGGAGTACGATGGCATCATCACATCAGGGAAACTACAAACAGGAAGGAAGCATGAGACACAAAAGTCACGAGATATGTGGTGATGCAAAAGCATTCTGAACGAGCTTTAAAAGCAGGAAGTATGGCTTTGCATGTCATGTGTGTAAAGATAGCTGAACAGAACTACATGTGCGGCTGCACTTACTTTGCTGTGGTCAGCAGCACAAACAGACTGACGAGGCTGTTCTCCAGAGTGCTGAAATACTGCGGCCAGAGGAGAGGGTACAAGTAAGGAAATGTGACCTTTATAGAAAGAACTACCCCAAAGTTACATAACTCAAACAAACTAATGTCAGGCAGACTAAAGAGTCAACATACCGGGTCGGAGGTGTTTGGAGAGAAGAGGCAGAAACCTGGGAGGAGATAACAAGCACACAAAATAAGAGAAAACCTCTGAAGACAGTAGATGGTTCAACCTTTTCTAGAACTATTTTACAGTTTTCAGTAGAAGAGAGTAGAAAAGAAGCAACAGCATTTAATAGATATTAAAATAATATAGTTTCTTACCCAAGATAGCAAAAATAACCATGAAGAACAGCAGCAGTAGGAGGATGTCAATAAAAGGTGGGAGGGACTGGAAGATCTGACGCAAGTTTCTGATTGGATGAAACAGCGACAGTTAACAGTTACATCAGTGGTGTATTGTATGTTGGTTGTGTCTACATGGCTACCCTCGACTAATTGTGTCTAGATGGCTACCCAAGCTTGGCATTGGCTTTTTTTGCCTTTATTTGACAGGACAGCTGGAGAGTAGACAGGAAACAGGGCAGAGAGGGGGGATGACACGCAGCAAAGAGCCTCAGGCGGGAGTCGAACCAGCGGCCGCTGCAGAGGACTAACAGCCTCCATACATGGGCCGGACGCTCTACCAACTGAGCTAAACATCCGCCCGCTACCCAAGCTTTAGTAAGTCAGGTGACGAAGTGTAAATAGTGAGACAGAGGCCACATAAGGAGGAGGCCTTGGTGGATGAGTGGGTCAAGCAGAACTTTTACTTAAGAGACTGAGCTTCAAGTCCAGTATGAAACCAAAAGTCATCGACATTTTTTAGACTTAGTTGACTTATTATTATCAGTCTAAAGAAAATACTTTAAGTCATAGTTTGGTTAGGTTGAGGCACCCAAATGACTTGATTAGGTTCAGAAAAGGCCATTGTTTGGGTATGTCAGCATTGACTTAGGGTTTCACACGGGTCACGAAAGCTATGAAAGCAAACTTCTCTCATGTGTGAGCCGCTTCAAAATATGAAGAAGTGTGTACAAATCTTGTGAGTTTTGCAAATATAAGGTTGCCATGTGGACACAACACTACAATTTCAAGAAATGGGACAAAATCATGGAAAAACATGTAAAAAGTAGCCACATTAAATCCAACCATCAGTCTGTCATTTCTGAAAGACATTTAACAACAAAGTTTTCAAAGTAGGATTTGAAGATTTCAGATACTTGTGAGTCCTTACTGTAGCACAAAAAGAAGACACAAAGACAACAAAAACATCTGTCAAAAACATCTCAATGAATGTTTTCCAGTAATTTTTCAAGTAAAACATTTTGTTTCTTGTTTCAGGACGGGTGGGCAACCCTCCCGAGAAAATGGTAGGAGAAACCCTTTATCTTTTTTTGATATCACGAGGTTCCAAATGAGCTGAGCTGATACTAAATGGTGGAGTGAATACAGCTCATTCTTCTCCAGTGCGTAAATCTGATTGGTCAAAGAATCGTCATATCCTCGTCTGCGCTGGTGTCGGACTATCCTGTTTTTTTGAGCAGTGTTTTTTTCTTTTTTTTTGAAACAACTATCCCTTCAACATCCTCCATGTTCCCTTGTCTGTGTTGCGTTGAAAATGTCACAGGAGTTTCACGCTGCACATTTACGATGATTAGCTAAGAATCCTGCCTATGTTGAGGGTGTATTATCTGCAGCGGAAAACAAAATCAAGAAAAGTATCTGATAACAACAGTGAGCTGAGTTGAGTAACACCAAGATGTACCATGTATATACTGTATAGTTTCTTATGAAAGCATCTAAATTGAGGAAGCTGACGTTTCTGTTTTGTGGCCATGACTTTGCCTTTGTCAGTGTGAATCTGTGTGTGTCAGTGTGTACCTGCGCACAGCACCACAGTATCTACAGTCCACCAGGAAAATTGGCCTGAGAGCTCTGGTTACTCGCACATGAGACGTCTGTCTGATCAGAACCACAATGGCCTCCACGAACTGGAGCAGCAGCACACATGTCTGCACAAGGAGAAGAGACAACATGAAGAAAAACACAGTAACAGGAGCTGAATCTCAAACTATGACATAGGATTTGTATTACTCCATCATGTATTAGTTACCTTCACCATTGTCCTCTTGTGTCGTATGAAGGTGTGGAAGCCTAACCAGCGAAGTTTCATGCATAGCTCAAACGCCACCATTACCAAAGCCAGCAGCTCCAGAGTGGCATGGACCTGCAGAGGCATCAAGCAGGCAACTTTACAGCAAACTGTGTGTATAAGCTTGTGTTTTTGTGAGTGTGTTTGCGTGTGTACGTTCACTGACGTAGACATCCAGGCGCAATGAGGGCACAGCGGGAGCTTCACACAGCGACAGCATCATCAACAGCAGGCCTGTCAGCAGCTCCATCATGTAGAACAGGTGGTTGTGGGCAAACAAGTACGCTGCCAGAGCCTTTGGGTTTCGAGGATGGGTGAAGAACTTATCATTGTTCTCTCCCTCCTGTAGGCAACATTCACAGGACACATATAAACCACACACTGTAAGCCTTTCTGTTTTATTTGAAGGATTTCAGCTGATTGTTAAATCACCCCAATCATTAATGGTAGTTCCACTCAAACATTTGGGAACCACTGCTTTAACTTTCTCCACTTGATGTGAAAACATGTGCTGTGTGGTAGGAAGCTGCCATAACCCAGACGTGAAGCCAGCAACCAAACAAGACCCTACAACAGACCTGCATACCACCACACACACCCAGTGTGACAGTGTGCATGTGCAAGCAAGTGTGGCTCCAAGCTAAGGGTCTACAGTGAAGCTTCAGGCTAAAAACATGGTGTAAATAAAACATTTTTTTAGTCAACTTGGCATGTTGGGGCTTTAGACACTTGGATTACACTAGATGAGCAGTATGGAGGCATTTTATGGTTTTATTCTGTTGTGGGGTTTTTTTACATTTGAAAACTGGTCACCATTTTTCTGCTCTGTAGCACTTTGAGATTGCTGAAATGTAAAGTGCAATACAAATAAAATTTATTATTATTATTATTTGTTTCCATTGTTTGGGAGATTCTGCAATAACGTTTTCCTATGAAACTCCAGCAGTGTTTTGTGGACTAAAAAACTAAACCCGACCTTCAATCATTATGAGGGCGAGTAGATAATGACTGACTTTTCATTTTTGGGTGAACTATACCTTTAAAGGTATGCTCCAGAGTTTTTGACCACCAGTTACACTACAGTGCAACACAGAGCAGGGTCCAAACAAAACAAAATTTGTATTTGACTATTCATATCTATATTTTCTCTGACCACCTCAGCGTTGCTCGTGCTGTCTGTGTTTTGTGAGTCTGCATCAAGCTCGCGGCTGAACTTGCTGCTGCTGGTTCTTCCAGCAGGTCCCTGTGCTACAAGCCTGCCTCTCTCACTCTGTCTGCCCCTGACAGAGACAGCTGGACATACTGCCCCAGCTTCCAGGTCACTCTCCCACGCTGCCTCTGTTGTCTCTTGGACCACTGCCTCTCTAACAGGGAGAGAGACATAGCTTCAGCGCGGGCTGTATGACGGTCGACAAAACACCGGTAGCAGGAAGGACAGGCGGCCAGTGGTTTGGATAATAGGAGGTGCATGCTGTCTCTGTCATCTCATCCCTCGCTTGTCAAAGGAAAGCTTAGAAAAGAACTGACTACTTGCTGCAGAGGCTTCACAGCCCCAAGAAAGCTACTAGGCACACCCTTAGTTTGGTTATATCTTAAAATCATTACATATGAATTGTGCACTTTTTAAAATATTGTACAATTAAAAAGGCTGTTTGTGTGACTTTATGTTTTTGTATTAATAATAAGAACATAACTATTGGTTATTATTCAAGATTTTCCATATTTCTATCTGTATTATATAGTAAAAAGGACAACTTTCATTTCACTTTGCAACCCTGTGTTGTATAATGATGCATAAATTATCTTGATTTTGAACTTCCTTGAATCTGAACTTCTCTTATCATAACTTTATTACTTGCAGCTGGTCATGGTGTAAATATAGCCCAATGAAAGAGCACAATGTTTAACAATCTACAAGTAATACAGTGTGGAATGTGTATAATAAAACCATTATATGACTGGCATGTGAACTCCATGTGACCATGGACTTGCAGCTGCCCCATACACTCAGTAACTAACAAATGCCACAATTCCAGTGCTTGTGAATACCTGCAGGTAGATGGCTGCCTCCTGGTAGTTCATCTCCCAGCTTTGCCGTAAGGACACATTTTGGGCTCTGTGGTTTTGTGGCCCCGGTGTTGAGATCACGGCATTGTTCACTATGTCATAATTTCCTCCTCCTCCATCTGGAAGAAAACACTGCAGTGTCAGTGGATTGATACACAACAAACTGTACCCTCAATAAAGTCCTTTTACTTCCATATTTATCTTTCCTTTAGCAAACACACACATGCACAGTACATAGAGGGGTATGTGCCTACCAATGCAGTCTAGTTCTAACTGTGAGGCATAGGAGGAAATCACTACTGGACTCTCAGCATGGGTCTGATCTTCATGGGAAGCAGCTGCTTGGCCGCATAAGCACTCCATTGATCAGCTTGGATTTGGCTGTGCAAAAGTGTTAAGGTCCCTGAAGTCCACAGCACAAGTGTGTGTGTGTGTGTGTGTCATTGACAGTACACTGGTCTTATTCCAGCGTCTACACACATCTGGAGATACAGATGGCCAAACATTCCACTCAGGCCTGATGCAAAGGCCAGAAACACAGTCAGAAATGGTCCAAATCCAGAATATCCAGAGTTATCCAGACCGAGGTGGAGGATCAAAGTGACACTGGAGGACTGCAGGACACCATTCAAAAAAAGTGACAATGCTTACAGAAGTATGTCTTTGACAACCAGTTGCTTCTTTAGGAAAAAGTCTTCCTGATGAGAGATACTGTCTCCAGTTACAGTGAAAGTACCCTCGTGCCTCAGCTGAGGAGTTTAAACTTTGAACCCTGTGCAGCCAGTCAGTGAGAAAGTGCCATGTTTGCACTGATGTAACATCGTCTATTACGCCTTCTTCCTGCCTCAGACAGGATACAGACACGAGACAGATAAACCACAGGAGGACTTAATCCTGCGCTACCAGAGGAACTGCGACTGACTTCAAAAGACACAGAAGACATCTATTTATCTAATAACTAGGGGTGTCACAATTACAACAATGAATGGAAAATCAATCAAAATTATCTTTCAATTTTAATAGCTGAAATTTAAGTCAGAATCTGTGATTTTTCCAGTATTTTTTTTTCTGTACATCCCTGCCTACCTGTTGTGTCTGAAGACAAAAAACAGCACTTCAAAGATGACAGAGAATAGCTTACCGGTTGTGTGTTACACCACACCATACAGACTAACAACAGCTGTCAGGACATAAAACCAATGATCTGTTGATTTTTACAAATCAAGACTCACCATTCTAACAATGACGTATCCGTCAGAGCAAAAACAAACAAACAAAAAAGTTTAAATTGGAAAATTGAATCGTGATCTTAAAATCAAAGGTCAAATCGTGGATTTGGAGAATCGTGACACCCCTTCTAATAACATTGTCGGACAAAACGCAAAATTAGATTGACTATCTTTTAAACCTGCACTGTCTTCAAAGCAAAACTCAACAGAAAAAGATGAAATCCAGATGAATTCTCTAATAATCTTAATTTACAGATTCAAGCAGGCTCTCTCACAAAGATAACTTTCTTTCTTGAATAAACAATCCCTCCATGTGTCTTTTTGCAGCTGCATATTTCAGTCCTGTGTGAGTCTATCTGGGCACTCTTCCCATGCACTGTACATCACATGTTTCTACTTCAGGCACGACTCCTTGGAATTAAAAAGGTAGTGGAGACCATATGAGTCTCTGAAGTGCAGTCACAGACATTTCCTCTCCACCATGACAGCAACAGATGAAGTGTGAAGATCAAATTCCAGTCCAGCGGCAGCCTGACAGAAGTACACCACCCCGTGTCTGCTGTGTGCTATTCCAGCCCCTCATTTGTTTGAGAACAATAACATGTTTGGAGCTCCCGGTCAAAAACACGGAGGGGTCAGCCTCCCAGAAACACAAACAGGCTCAGCAGTCATAACCGTTTCTCCCAGGATGAAGTAAATCTAGTTTTCTGGTGATTTGAAGGGCCACCAGCAATAAAAACTCAATTCCACACTTCTGTCCAAGCATGTGATTTGTCACAGAGGTGAGACAATGCAGCCTTCTTCTTTCCTCTTTCTCAGCGTCCAGGTTCAAACTCCCTCTTTTTTTTCCCAGAAAGCTCCCGCAGCAACCAGAAAGAACAGTATGATACGTCCTCCTCGTCCACCACTCCCAGATATCCTGAGAAAAAAAAAAACTCCTCTCCTCTTCCTGTTCACCTCCAGAGCCAGAGAAAATGATCCAGTATGCTCACACACACGGACACACGTACACACACAGGCTGCAGACATTCACACACACAACACACACATGCTGCCCCATGAACACCAGGGAGGGGCTGAGGGGTGCACGGTCTGCTGAGGCAGCAGGTTCTCAGATGGGTCATTTTGTAGCTTATATGTGAGGCATACAAAGGCAGCAGGATTACTATGTTGAGTGGATGCATGGATAGCCATACATACTGCACACACAGACACACACACACGTGATCTCAGAGCCTGGTGGACAGTCTCCATTAAAGCAGTGTGACATGGACGCGCAGCTTGTATCCAGATTACTGCCAACAACATTAAATGGCTTCAGACAGCATACAAGTGCACATCTGGTGAGTACATGAGCCTTAACTTTTTACCACAACAGGTACTAAAATAATTACATACACAACATATACTAAATTACTAAATATACCATCCTATTTACAACTCTCATACAACACAATAGGGCTGGGTACCGAACTTTTACTTTTGGCACCAACCAAATTCCTTCAACCCTATCGCATATCGAAAAATGTCTTGTCATTGGATACTACATTTCAATACCTTAGGAGTAAATCGTCACGTTGTGATTTATTTTTTACGATGTAAAACTGCTTTGAGTGGAAAAATTCAAAGGTGCTGAAACACAAAACCAAGGAGTTGAAGCAGACAACTTAGGTTTAACCACACTGTGGTAAATATGTTCAGATTCTTATGTTATGATACTGCGTTGAGTGTGCAATAAGTGTGCAAAATGAAAATAAACATTTGTTCAGTAATGTGCAATGTAATTTTGTTAAAATGGACTTTAAAAAAGTGGTGTCAATGAAAAGCTAAAAGATTCCCACACACTGTCTTCTGCACTTGCAAATTCAACATTTATTATCAGCGCTTCATTGTCATGGTGCGAAGGTCGTCACACTGTAATGTTAATAAATCTTGAATTTGCAAGTGCAGAGGATGGTGTGCGGGAATCTTTTTGCTTTTAACTGTCGGCTCTTCTCCTATGCACCTGTCTACTAACAGGTGTACTTAAGTTTAGCTCTTTGATAAAACCATCACAACTTGTGCTAGTATTGAACGTTTTTGAACATACCCAGCCCTACCATACAAAGAGGATACAAAATTAACCTTTTTTATCCACCAGCCAAGTAGGGATGGTAAGTGAATGCTCTATAAAATACTCATCACAATTTCCCACAGCTTAAAGTGACATCTTCAAATAGCTTCTGTTATGCAACCAACAGTCCAAAACACAAAAACTATTCATTCACTATCATAAATGACAAAAAAAATCCTGACATGTAAGAAGCTGAAAGCAGCTTGAAAAATGACTGAAATAATTGAACTATTATCAAAATAGTTGGCAACTAATTTTCTTTAATCATTAAAGCTTTAGAGAATTGAATTTTATTTCATTTTTAGACGCTGTAGTTTGTATACTGAATTCGATATTTTGTCCACCTGAAGTAAAAATCAGAAACACTAACCAGTAGAATACAATGCAGCAGCAACACAAAACAAACAACAAACACTGAAAGTTTATGAAGATAGGGGTTGTTGTGTACCAAATACTGGCAACTGAGTGTACATATTCTATCGAGGATTTTGATTAAATTGTATATCTAGTACCATGCAATAATAGTAACAATAACAAGAGCAAGGTCAGCGGTTAAGACCCTAGCCTTACATAGTTCACATACGTCCAGTATGGCTGATGATGGGACACGACAGTAAAAACTTACTCTCGTCTCTGCTCTCAGTCTCCTCGGTGAGCAGACCGCTGTTTGCTTCGTCCCAGGTTAAGATCAGAGGCACATCGTCGTCAGACTCCATACTAACAGACAAACAGGCTGCAACCAGCCTCGATTCGATAACGTTTAATTAAAGTTAATCCAGCGTAAAGCCACTCACCAGCTAAACAAGTGCATGGTTTGTTCTGTAAACCGCAAGACGACTGCGCATCTTGGCTGCTAACAGCTAATGCTAACAAAACGAATACTTCTGTATGCTGTGCTAATTGAGCTGTAAGCTAACTGTTACAAGTTGAAACGTCTCTGGTGGGATAACACAGTGACTAGGTTAGCGTATTTCAAGTTTTGTGAAGTGGGCAAGGCCTGTCGGTTGCAGATTTGGTCTTTGTCCTGTCAGAGATGGCATTTGTCACCGAATCAACTGGTCCACTGTCACTCGGGCTAACAGGCTGAAATAGTCCGTTTGTGTCCATCACGGCATCATCATCGTCACCGCACACACGACCCTTAGTTACAGGCTTACAGCTGGTAAAGAAAGTGCTCAGCGAGCTCAGATAACATGTAAACGAAAACCGAAAACAACAGTTGTTTATCTACATTGATATTCCCCAAAGACACTTGTTAACGACACTACAGAAGCTCTACAGATACCGAGGGCACAGCTAGATCAACAAACATTTACGACACCGAAACAATTCACGGCAGGCTGGGTTGCCAGGTCTGTGCAGCAAAACCAGCCCAGCGGCGAATACAACCCGCACAGAACCCAGCCCAATACCAGAACTCAAAATATGCCCATGCAAAATCATATACACTGTTTTTAAAGTCAAAAAGCATTGCTGTCATTGGAAAATGTATTATAGTGTCTACAACATAATACCATAAATGTTAAGTGTACCAGCATTAAAAGCAATTTTCCCAAAACAGCTGGTTCACCAAGGTCATAAAACAGCCTTGTGTAATTACAGACAGTATATTATCATAAATAAAATATAGCTGTGAACCAAAACTAACCTGTTGCTTTGCCTTTTCAGTTTCTCTTTTATTTCTCCCTCTTCTCTTCCGAATCCTTCCTGGACAACATCTGGAGTCAGTTTAATGGGATTTGGGTATAAACATATAATTTAATTCAAAATATGGATCCTTATTCATAGATATTATTAATGTAATTCGCATACAAAATAGGTCTGCCCACCCCGCGGACAAAAGTTTTTTACCCGCGGTCGCGCTTCCAATTCAACTGCAAAACTGCGGACCTGGCAACTTTTGTGACAGTGGCCAAATTTTCTAAATAAAAGTCAATGAATTAAAAAAAAAATGTAAAAACGCTCAAATGATGAATATTCATTCATTCATTTATAAAAATTTAAATACCCATACATTTATTTTCTCTATCGTACGTCAGTGATTTGATACTGCCACGCGCATTGGTGGTATCCTAGCAACAGAGGGGAAAACATTTTCTGCTTGCGGACAAACCAATAGTTCACTCACCTTTAGAACAACAAATCGACAGGTATTGCTATTTGCTAACGTTACAAATATAGACTCATACCGAACTAATGAATGTCTTAAGACGGACATTTTTATGTATTTGGTGTATTCTCAAGTTATGTCAAACGTCTAACGTCTTGATCTAACGTCACGTCACGTAACGTCTAATCACTAATCCATTACATTGAATTAATTGATTTTCTAATCCATTAAGTTGATAAATAATTTTACCAGTTAAGTAAATGGATATTTAATCACTAGTCGAGAAATGGCAGTAATTGCACCTCACCTGACATTGTTTTGGCTGGTGGAGCCTTTTGTTGACTAAGAAAATTTAGAATGAGAGAAAAAAGGACAAGCAAAACAGAAACAAAAGGAAAATGAGAAAAAATTCAACAATGTGTTTTGTGTCTTATAAATTGTTAATGATAAATCGATTGTTTGCATTTTCAATTATTGGTTAAGGAAAATGCAACCCTAGAGAGGTGACTGTGACCACTGGGCAGAACAGAGCAGGGGTTGGGAGTAATTTAGAGACAAGATTTGGAGAAACAGAAACCCTTTTGATTGAATGTTATTAAAAATGCATTGAACATCTGCCAGACAACACAGCTACATCAAACCAGACTAAGAGTAATCTCTGTTTCTAAAGGAAAGGGACATGTAATGTATAAAATGCTGTTGCAGTTTGCATATTATTTCATTTTCATTCTTTAAAAGTCCCCAAATTGCAGGAAACAAAGTCTCTGAAATTGAAATCCTCCGTTTTTAGGTCTCAAAGTTGGCATGTATGTAAAGTGCTACATTCAAAATCATACTTCATTAAAATTGCAAAAGTCTTACCATCAAAATATACTTCAAGTACTATAAGTAATAGTATACTCATTATTAGAACTGCTCATTTCAGAATCATGTGCAGATGGTAAAGGCTGGGCACATTTTAAATATATATTAATCACTCAGCTCAGCTTTCCTTAGATACAAGTAGGGGGTGCTTCAAGGAAAAAAGGTTGGGAACCAGTGTTCTAATTGATTAATTGACTAATTGTTGCAGCTCTATTGTGTTGTGAAACTGTGTCTCAAATCATATGTGTTTTACTCAGATATTTGAATGTGTAATCTGCAAAAAGTGGTATTGTCAGCTTTGCAAATATTTCAAGATTACAACATTTTTTTTGTATGTTTTACTCTCTTCTTGACAGGATGTCCTCAAAGAAAGTAACAGCGCTGGCAAAGTCGATGGCAGAGATACATCTGGAAGACATCATGACCCAGTTCACAGTAGGCCTTATCAATGTGTGTATTAATGAACGTTCATGAGTATCTTTACTACCATTTCCACATCACCATATATCATATATGTTAAATATTTCATAAATAATATATAAATATAATATGCAGAAACATGTATGAATGCATTTAGGCTGAGTTAACAGGCTATCTCATTGTTTTTATTTCCTCTAATCAAGAAAACAGACCTAAAAATGTTGAGACAACTCAAAACTTCACGGCAACTGACTGTAATAGATTTTGAGTTTTGAATCAAACTCAAACTCTTAAGTTTTAAAATAAACTAAAAGAAGTTTTGACGACCTAGTTGAGATAATTTACTTTTCTTTTTTTAAATAAAGTTAAATATTTGAAAGTTCACTACATTAGCTAGCTTAAGATGTGATTATTTGTTGCTTTTACAAGTACCCCAG
>JAJHUR010140508.1:1536263-1549776 GCA_027495735.1 Lutjanus campechanus | reverse complement strand
GGGCCGTGGGCCTCTGCCTGTTTGGCCCGTTCACTAATCTATAAATGTTATCACTACCAATCATACCACTACTATTTTCCCACATGCATCCGCACTGTAAAAAGTACCTTTAACATGTGAGGTACATGTTGTTCAGCATTTTGACAACTTAATATTTCTGTGTGTGTGTAATTGCTCACGTGCTTGCAGACACACACACCTTAGCAGATTTCTGTGTCTCTCTCTGTGTGTGACTTTCCCTTTTTCAGCCTACAATCAGGCTTGATGACACTGATGTCCCTGCCTTTTCTTCTTCATCTCCCCTCAGTTTCCTTCCAGCAGGTAAACAGTGACTGAAGCAGGTCCTCTCAGACTGGTCCCTCAGGTCTGAATCTGTAATCACTCTCAGATCTCAGACATGAAAGACTTGCGTACATCTTCCTAAAAATGCCATCTGAGGTGCCAAGTTCTGTTTCAAATGGTGGGATCTGGAGAAGAGAGGAAAAGTTTGGGAAGAAATAATAGCTCATGATCAGGTGTCTTTTTGAAGAGAGGGGATAAGAGGAATTTTTGATTTTGTGAAAGCATTACTTAACTTTTTACTTAAATTTTAAAATTATTGTTGTAAGTTAAATGGGATTTTTTTTTAAACATACACAAGCGAGCCTCAGGCAGAATCGATGTCATTACACTTATGTGTGTATTGCATGTTTTTTTTTATGTGTATGTGGACATGGATGTTCCTGTTTATTTGCACATTTTTCTGTTTTATGTTGTTTTAAGTGAAGCACTCTGAGCTGCTTTTGTATGATATGGTGCTATACAAATAAGTTTTGACTTGAATTGAATTTAGACCTTAAAGTCTAAATTTAATGATCTGTCCTGGCCACGTTTTAGACTAAGTAATGGGCTTATGTTCATAGAAAAATGTTTGTAGATTTGGAAATAAAACAATTTATTCATTTAGATATTTCTATTCAATGCTTTACTCATCAAATATTGATACATGTGATTATTTGCGATTAAAGCGGGATATACACTTTTTTTTGCCACCCCATCAAAGGGACAGTTCACCCCAAACTCAAAAATGTGTATTTTTCCTCCAGCCTGTAGTGCTATTTATCCAACTTTACAGTCCTGGTGTGAGATAACTAGTTTTGGAGATATTGGCTGTAGGGATGTCTTCTTTCTATCAAATAAAACAGAACCAGATGACAATTTCATTATCTTGAGTAACCGGGTCATGATTTTCAGAAAGAGACACTGGTTTTGAATCAAATGTATTTTGTTGGTGTTTTGAACAACACAGGACTAATGCCATTTAGTCCCATTATATTGGAGAGAAGACAGACATCTCTATGGCCGATATCTCTCACAATGCTGCAACTCACACCAAAAAAATCAAGATGGATAAATAATACGACATAATAAATACATGGTGTATAAGAGTACATGCAAAAACAGTGCCTAACATATAAGTAAAAGCGAAATAAATCATTTAAAAAGAGCCTGAGGTAGTATTTTTACTGCAGGGACTTTGCTGCCATTTAGTGGTTAAAATTGAGATCACACTGTTCAAAAGAAATGACACAGCAGCACTTGATTAAACGTATCACTGCGCTCGAAAAAGTAGTTCTGAGGCTTTTCTGATAAATTATTTCAGCAACTCTTTCAATAACGTCTTTATTCGATAAATTTTAAATAACTGCACTAGAAAGAGATAATGATGCCTTACATAATCTGAAAAAGTGTTGGATAAAAGTAAAAAAAAAGAACTCAAGCGTATTAATTTGCTCAGTGAAGAGGCTTATAACTAATTAGCGCTAAAAATTTCCCTCACTTCGTCATCGTGGACTGGACTCGAGGTTATTAAGCGTTTTTCATTGAAGAACAAAAAGTTTTCCTTCAAGTGAGTATGCCTGTTAAAATCTATGCAATATATGTATATATTGACATCGAATTTTAAGAGTAAATTTGAATTTGAATGAATTTTTCTTCACCAAGCTTAGACTTAATTGAAATAATGCCAGTTAGCTTAAATTTGGCTAGCTAATTAGCTCGCAGATCATAAGGGTAAGGTAGTCAACACTAAATTTAATCGATTGAATTTGCCTAACACTTAAAACTGATCACGTTAGTGTCATATTGTACAAAAAGAAATAAATTTTTATTTGACGGTAACTTAACATGTTGTCACTAGCTAGTCTTAATGTCGCAGTGGCGCAGGCACACTTTTTGTTAATTAGCTAGCAGGCGCCATCTGGTCCTCAATTCAACCCTGTACATGCCACATCAGATTTTTATTATAATTTTATGTCATGTACGTAATTATTTTAGTGTTGTCTGATATTATTAGTCATCAGATTTTTTTGGCTTTTGTCTATTACTATTATACTATTATACTATTACTATTATTGTTGTGTAAATGGTGTTTTGTTTTGTTTTTTTGTTTTTTTGTTTTTTTTGTTTTTTTGAACAGCTGTCTGAAAATGACTGGTCGGGCACGAGCTCGAGCGAGGGCCAGGGCTCCTCGTGAATTGACTAAAGCACCTGGAGCGGTAAGAACAGTAACTTACTGTAATATCCTCAAGGTATTTTAATCAGTGGAAGAAGTGTTCAGATCCTTTACTTTAGAGAAAGTACTAATAACACACTGTAAATACTCCTCTACAAGTTAAAGTACTGTATTCAAAATCTAATTCTATTTAATGTAAATATTACAAACAAAATGTATTTTAAAGTATTAAAAGTAAAATGACTAATTTTGTGGTAAAATAGTCTTTGTTAGTCTTGTATTGTTATATCTGATGTCTTTGGATTACTATTTAAGAAGTTCATATAACCTGAAGTGTATGCACACCTGAAGGTAAGAAAAGCTCAGATATTGTGAGCAAATGTGGATAATTAAATATTCCATAGCTCTGACCTAACCAAATCTGTCACTATTACAACAAAAACTAAGAATAGTTGACTCCTCAAATTTTATTTTTTCACACATGCAGCTCAGTTTGAACAGTACCCTGGATAATATGTGTATTGATTGGCAAGATGCTGAAAATTGTTGAATTTATTCCCACATGTTTTTGAAGAGCCAGGCTCAAGAGCCTGAACCGCCGGCTCCCCCACCCAAAGAGGGACAGCTGGTCGGTAGAGGGAGGCAGAAAGGTGCTCCAGGACCCTTTACTGAAGAAGGTAGAGTCAAACACAACCTGATGATGTATTAGTCATATTATAGTCAGTCTGGATTGTTTAGTTTACTTTTCGTGGACTAAATCTGCAGTTAAGTTCAGTAACCCTCGTTGCTGCCTTGGGATTGGATATCTACTATGGATATGCATGATTATAGACTACAATTAAACGTCGCCACCCTTGCTAGTTGCTTGCTTTTTTATTAATATTTTATTCATGCACAGTGTCAGTTAATTGTTGCCTCTATGATGGTATGCAGCTGCCCACCACCAGTCGGGGCTGCAGCCCCATCAGACAGCAGCCCCTCTCGCCATACACCGTAAACCCACACAACCCTGGATGTTTTTATCAGCAAGTTGGACAACAGCTTGTAAAACCAGCACGGTTTGGCAGTGTTTTAATCTAAATAATGGAAATAACATTGAATGTAGACTGTGACTGATTAAGCTGGTATATATCCACTCGACTGCTGGAATGTGTAACCACATTTCACCACAGACATGGACATTAACCTGCAAGCAGAGCAGGCTGCTGCTGCTATCACTGCTAACGTCACCTCTGGGTTGTTTACCTGCAGACGCTGTGATCCTCTTCTGTCTGAAAAGGTGAAACATTTTAGTGACTTTTTATGTTTTGTAGGTTAATGTGCAATGTAGGGTTGGGCGATAGGACGACTATATCGTCTATCGATGATGGCCTGAATCCATCGCCGATTGCTTTTTTTGGCCGATTTTTAGGGCAGTATTTTTCATTTTATTTTGTTAATGTAAGTCTGCAGAGTGACAGCCTCTGCTCTGCACTGCGCTCTCATCCAGCGGCGCAGTAAACACCCACTCAGCTGACCGTGAGTGCGTGGAGCTGGGTGATGAGTGAGAGGAAAACAGCCTGCTCAGTCAGACTTTTTATACTCTTTTTCACACGGTGAAGTGAGGATTTATTTTCACAAAACCAGAGTTGATAAGTTGGTGGAAGAGTGGACAGACTAACAAAGACAGCTTTGGTGAGTTTTACATGTTTTTCTGTCGTGTTTAATTGAAGTGCATTTTCTGAGGCGTTAACAAGCCAATTAAGGTCGTCTTAGTTCGGTAAAAGAGAGAATCTTGAATTCAGAAGGTGAACAGTTATATTTCTGTTTAAAATGGAAAATAAGTGTGAGAACATTTCTAGAGACTTTGTGAGTTTATTTTGTCTATTAGACGTAGTGAACGTACGCAGCATGCGTAACAGTGCAATCACCGCTTGTGCACATCTCCCAGCTGAGACCGGAGAGGACGGGAGAAGGTGGGAGGGGGGACGATGGGATCGCCAGTCACCGATGGATGGGTTGACGATGATTGTTTGAAAAATTTTAACGTATCGCCCAACTCTAGTGCAATGTGGCCTGCATTTCAACAATCTGAAATATGATTCAGCTAAAGTTAGTAACATCTCCCAGACGCAGGCACAGCAACATGGGTTTGTTTTGCATCAATGAAAACATTCACATCACATGGGACCTGGTGCCATTTCAGATCACTGAGGTTTTCAATATAAAACTTGGTGACATGACTTTGGGACTATAAAGTCTGCAAACTACTCTAGCTTTCATACACTTTATTTTATTTTTAAGTCTGATAACTGGCCCTGACTGCCTTATTTGTTCCTGTTAGATGTCATAGAGATTTCAGCAGGCTTTAAGCAGGTGAAGTTGGCCGAAAGAGGTGGACGCCGCCGTGATGTTCATGATGCAGGGATTAACACCAGGCAGGCTATGGTGCACGTCAAGGACTCAAAAACTGGTCTGTTATTTGAAATACATTCAGCAAATGTACATTTGGTAATTGGTGGAGAGGATTAGAGATGACTCCTTTTAAAACTGTGTGTGTATACTTCCTCAGGAACGTCTGGGTCTCCCATTCAGTTGGTATCGAACTTCTTTCGCATCCTGTCTCGCCCGCGGTGGATTCTGTATCAGTATCATGTGGACTACACACCGCCGATGGAGTCTCGTCGTCTGAGATCTGCCCTCCTCTTCCAGCATGAGGAAATACTTGGCTCTGCGCGGTGCTTTGATGGAGCTCTGCTCTTCCTGCCTCACAGATTGCACGGCAAGGTAACCTAACAAGATGAAGACACACATTGAAACGTCATGACTAATCGCACTGTTGGACAGTTAATAATGTTTTGTGACCATTTGAATCCACAAAGTCTCCAGAGTTGCTTGGACTCAACAAGATCTGAATGAACTCTGACCATAAAGTTGAGATTGCCCTTATTAGAGTTTCCATGCTGTCGCTGGCAAAGCTAAAATCATTGCCCATACAGCGAGTTCCTGTATACCTTTCAAATCACAGACAATAACATTGTCAGAATGGGCATGTGACGCAAGTAAGTCCTTTTTGAAGCTGCTAAGATGTTTATTTTGCTCAGCCTGCCCCCTTTATTTACAAGTTGTTACCTTCACTGGGAGTGAAGGTGACAAAGAGACAAATGTTGGTTTCCGTTCTTGTGCTGCCTTGTCTCACCTTGTGTTTAGGAGACTGTGTTCAACAGCGAGACGAGAAGTGGGGAAAGAGTTGTGATAACGGTGACCCTGACCAATGAACTGCCTCCCACATCTCCAGTGTGCCTTCAGTTTTACAACATCATTTTTAAAAGGTAGATTTTCCAGATGTCACGTCTCTTTAGAAATAAGTAATGGCCGAAATATGTTGTGCACCAGACAAATTAAATAAGACTGAACTGAAACATAAAACGTGTTTGATGTTCAAATAGAAATAAATCATTACTGATAACAGAGACTTGTATATGGATACAGTTCACTGCAGCATTTTGGATCTTTGGAAGCTTCCAAATTTCTTTCTTTTTTTTTTCTTTTCATTTCTACAGGATCTTGAGGATTCTCAACATGCAGCAGATCGGACGAAACTACTACAACCCCAGAGATCCACTGAACATCCCACAGCAAAGGTACATTCATTAACCCCACTGTTGATTTCTTTTATACAGTTCTGTCATGTATGTATTAAAATTTCTAAATAAAATAAGCTTCTTCCCAAATAGGAAAGCTAATTACAACAGTCTATGTCTGCATTACCACAAGAGGTTTATTACACCATTTTTATTTGATCTTTGATCTGCACTCAGCATTGTGTGTATTCACAGCTCAGAAGGGACACAGTTTGTTTACGTTTTTTCCCAACCTGGCCTTAATAAAAGTTGTTCCTGAAAGAGTCGTTGCAAACATGTTTTATTTTTAGAACTGGGGGGTTAAGTACAGTCAGGTCTTTTTTGGTTGTTTGTTTGCTTGTTTTTGTTTTTGTACATTTCTTTTCTCTTAATGAACGTATCTCCTGCTTCTATAAATGTTTACTAGAGCTGCAGTGATTAAATTGATTAGTAATCAACTGTTAAATTAATTTCCAACTGTTGTGATAATTGGTTTGAGTTTAATTAAAAAAATTGGGACATCATCTTTTGCTTTGGGAAATGATGATCAACATTTTTCACCATTTACTGAGCAATCACTTAATCGAGAAAATACTGGACAGAATAATTGATTGATTTAAATAGTCATGAATTGTGGCTGTAATGTATACTGTGTAAGAAATGATCTGTGAAACTTGTTGAGCTGCTTCACTATATATGATGGAAAGAACTGCCTTTGAGTAAGTTTTTTCCAGCGGTCAAAAGTAGTCGAAACATTATTTTCCCAACAGACACGTTTAAATTCAGTGAGAAACAGTTGCAGAGTTCAGTTTTCTGACGTTATGAGCAATTTTTCTACGATGGAAAGTTATTTAAAATGATTAGGCTTTAAATGAAAAATTGCACCTGTCTGTCCCAGGCTGACCATCTGGCCAGGCTACGCCACCACCATCCTGCAGTATGAGACGTCCATCATGCTGTGTACTGACGTGAGCCACAAGGTGCTGCGCAGCGAGACAGTCCTTGACTTTATGTGCAACTTGAGGCAGCAGTGTGGAAGAGAACGCTTTGCTGAGATCTGTGCAAAGGAGCTCGTTGGACTCATTGTACTCACCAAGTAGGATCCGCATTTCACACACATTCTTAGATTAATATACGGAAGTCTTTTATGTTTCTAACTCTGGGCTTGGAAGTGACGTTTGTCAGCCCCACAAATATATCAGTTTCTAAGCACCTTTATGGAACTTTACTTGATACCTGTGCTGGACTTTAACTCTTCTCTTGTTGCGTCTCAATGTTGCAGGTACAACAACAGAACCTACAGGATTGATGACATTGCATGGGATCACACTCCCAACAACACCTTCACGAGGAATGACAAGGAAATCTCCTTCAAGAAGTATTACAAGGATGTAGGTGTCATTGTCCCAGTTTGACCAACACTTGTGCTGTGTGCATAACTGATATCAACCTGACTGACTCACACATAGAATAAATGTATAAACTTTGTATTGGCACATTCACATTCAAAGGTCTTAGTGTTGAAATTATTCCTCCTTGATGCTTCAGGTGAATTCTTTAGGAATATTTAAACTAAATGTAATAAGAACACAATGATAGACATAAATATCGACCTTATTCATGGACTTGTTCATACTTCCTGTTCTAAGCAATACAGCCTGGAAATCACTGATGACAACCAGGTGCTGCTGGTCAGCCAAATGAAGAAGTTGGGTCCTGCTGGACGTCCTCCCCCTGGTCCGGCCATGCTTGTCCCTGAGCTGTGCTACCTCACAGGTTACCTTCTTATTCTCCAGCATATGACTCTTAATCCTTAACAAAGAAAAATTATGATTCCATTATTTCATGCACTTTACAATTTAATACGGGCTACATGATTATCTTAGCCAGCAACATGTTATTTTTAGACAGATTCTTTTTTTAAGTAGTATAATTAGAAAAATGCATTGAAGGTTTCAGAACTTGACTGGTGTTTAAGGGAGATTATGGTACAGTATGCCAGAAACATCATCCTTCATGTCATTTAGGATGACAGAAGAAATGTTAACATTGTGAAAAGATGATGGCGACTGAGGAAATTGGGTCTTGAAAATAACTTTTTCACCACTTTCCCAAAACTCACGAGGGGAGCACTAACATTGTTCCACAGCAGCCACACTGACAGAGTGTGTAGATGGACTTTATGATCTATCTGGATCCTTGTGTTACTCTTGGTGTCTGCAGTGAATTGCAACAGAACCTCTTCGTCTTTTTGGATTCATTGATAAACTATAAGCAGTGAAATTTGTCCAAGTCTAAATGAAAACTTGTTCTGTTTGACAGGCTTGACTGACAAGATGCGAGCTGACTTCCACGTCATGAAGGACTTGCACGCCCACACCAGACTGTCGCCAGAGCAGAGGGAGGGACGCCTCAACAGATTTATCTCAAACATACAGATGTAGGTGTTCAACAGTAATTCACCAAGTTAATCAGTATGTGGAATGGACTGGTTGCACAGGAGACATTTTGACATGTCATACCAGAAGACTCAGGTGTGTTAATGATTTTTGCATTGTGCTCAGGGGACGTCCTTCTATTGTGAATGCTGGATCACTGTTAAACTTAATGGAACTGAGCCGTAAATACTGTTAAGTCAACCTGTGTTTTTCCTGCTCTGACAAGTCAAAATGTCTGCTGTGCAACCAGTCCATTTGATCTCAGCTCATGTAAATGAGGGATTGCAGAAAACAGAATTTCATGACTTTCTTTTAATCAATTCATAGATGTGTTTTTCCTCGATGTTGTCATTAACTCAGCAGCTTGTGTAATTAGTCTGTTCATATGCACAGAAGTTAAAATAGCAACTTTTTTCCTGTTAACATCTTCAGGCAGTATAATCCCAGGCTTTGATTTAAATCCTAAAAATCATTTCATAGGAATGCTGACGCACAGGCAGAGTTGGATAAGTGGGGCATCGGCTTTGATGACAGCCTCCTAAAACTGACGGGCAGAGTCCTCCCACGGGAGAGGATTTTCCAGGGACCAAGATCGGTATAATGTGCTTGTGGTTACATGAATTTTCTCCTTTGAATTCATTAAATGGATTTATTTATAAGATCTTAATTGAGAGATTAATATAATTTGTGTCACCTAGTTTGACTACAACCCCACGGCAGCTGACTGGTCCAGAGAGATGCGCGGGGTGCCTCTGATCAGTGCGCCAGCACTGAACAACTGGCTCGTATTTTACACCCGTCGCAATGGCAGCGAAGCCCATTCCCTCATGATGACCCTCCAGAAAGTCGCAGCACCACTCCAGATCCCCATGAAGAAACCGGTCATGTGAGTTCTAGCATAAAAACAATGTATCCTTCAGTCAAAAACAAGGTTTCTACACCACCCAAATTTCAACAATTAAAAAAAAAATGGAACAACTACTAGATTGGCAGGTATTTTTTATATTGTTTAATCATTTTAAGTCACTTTTAAAGACAAATTAGCTTCTCAGATGTGAATATTTAATATTTTAGTCCTCTGTGACAGTTGAACTAACACTTCTCAGACAGAATTTAGTAACCTTGGTGACTTAATCGTATCATTAACTTGACTGGGTGAATATGGTTATTTTATTTAATTACTGTACGCTGTGATTTTATTCAGGATTGAGTATGAGGATCATCAGGAGGCTCTCCTCAGAGCCCTGCAGCACAATGTTGGACCTCAAACAGACCTGGTTGGTACACAAAAATATTGAGGTGACAGGTCACTCTGAGTTTGACTGCTGCTCGGTGCTGCGACATTTCTTGTGAACCACAGAAGTTTAATGTTCACATTGTAGCCATGTTTACATGTTGAGCATGTGTAAGACCTTCCAGTCTTTTCTGTTTGTTAGGTGTTGGTGGTCCTCTCCAGCATCAGGAAGGACAAGTATGACACCGTCAAGAAGTACCTCTGTGTGGACTGCCCCGTTCCCAGCCAGTGTGTGGTGTCCCGTACTATCAGCAAACCTCAGGCACTCATGACTGTAGCCACCAAGATCATACTACAGGTGGTTTGCAAGATGGGAGGAGAGCTCTGGAGTGTGGAAATCCCAGTAAGTCATGTGCACGTTAATTGATTTGTACAATAAAGAACTTAAAGGTAACGGTGTGTTGTGGGAAATCGAGTTGAGCAATTTCTGAGTTAATTAAATGGTCAAATGTTTTTGTTTGCAATGTGTATTCGCTAATTATTCGTTACCATTTACAGGTCTTTAACTGTTACTTCAGTTATACATATACATGTTTTAGTATTTAACAGTAAACTTCCATAAAGTCCATAATGATGTTGTGGAATTATTCCTACTGAAATATATAATGTCCACAGTAAACTGCACAGCCTAATAAGGAACACAAAATTAGAACAGTAACTAAATACAAATAAGCCAAAAAATGTAATGTGTACAGAAACCACCGTTAGACCAGCAGCAGGAAACGACGACACTTAAAGTGAGGAACACACGATGAAGGAAAAATGTTTTAAAGTCATTGTAAGAATTGCAATAGTATTTGTATCAGTACTCAAAGGTACGCGGAGTGAGGAAAAAGTGTTATCGGTGTATCCCTAGTAAAAACAAACAAGTTTATAAAATTGGTAAAACTGATGAATGCTGTTTGTGACAGTAACATGACACTACACTGCTAACTTGTCTCACCTGTTTGTGCAGCTCAAACATCTGATGATTGTGGGCATTGACTGCTACCATGACACTGCTTCTGGGAAAAGGTCCGTTGGAGCTCTGGTGGCCAGCCTCAACCAGGGCATGACCAGGTTAGTTTCTATAACAGAGCTGGGCATCTGTGAGTGATGAAGGGCTGAGTGTTCATACATGCGGTAGCTTCGTCTACAGTTGGCGCTTTTCCATACTTGGCACATCAGTCCAGTGTGGCAGAGGTTTGCATTTCCATTACAACAGGGCTGTCCACTTTAAGTTGTGTCTTAAAGGAGGCTCGAGTCGAGTGGCTATGAAGCGGTAGATAAACTGTTCATACACATCTCTGGTATAAAACATGCTATTTACTTAAATTCTTCACAATAACAGTCCCCTCTCGTTTAGTTTAAACGCTTTTATTTTGAAGCAGCACAAACGGGAAACGTTTTGGAGTTTCATCAGCAGTAACTTAATACAACTCGGACACAGCTGGAAGCGAATATGAAACGGTAAAATGAAGCCGATACCTTAAGTCCAAACCGCGGCAGAGGAGACAGTGTTTCCTCTAGGATTTTTTTCAGCAGCGGGGGCAGGCTCTCTGGGGAGCCGTGGCGGTGTAAACAAATGACACTTGACTGCAGATTTTAGTTTTATGCCCAGCATAATGCCCCTTTTTATTGAATGGCTGGCATGGAAAATGGCTTTTTAAAAATGGGCCGGACCAGTAAAATTAAAGCATAACCTATCGATTATTCTGGCGATTAATCAAGTAATCGGATAAGAAATATTGCGTGTTCTGCAATTTTTTCTATTACATTACTTTTGCTTTATTCAAGAACAATGGTAATATACAAAATAGAAAATAAGACCCGTCTCTTTAATGAACAACTATAAATTGCTAAAGTAAAAATACTCAATAAAGTAACTTTACTTTTACTGTATATTTACTTTTACTGTTTTTACTTTACTTTTTACTGAAGTACAAAGGTAAAAGTTAAGGTAGTAATGTCTGCAGAAACCACAAACAGGATGGAACAAACTCTTTTAACTGAAACAGTCACCAGAATGTTTTGTTAACATTAAAATTACAACATGTTTCTTCTGGAGCAGGATGCTCCCAAACCCCCTACAGGGGACTGGTTTACCAGCATGCCACCTTTTTCTCCACTTATGAGTTTGCAGGTCTGTATTTAGTAATCAAAAAATAAAACAAAAGCAATAAAAGGAAAAAAAGAGGACACAATCAGTATTTTTATATTGTGGTATTAATGCTTTTACTGAAGTACAGGATCTGAGGTTTTTTTTCCATTACAACAGGTCAGTGATCAGTGTTTCAGTGACTCTCTGTGGCTCAGTAAATAGTTTTATTTATGGCGGCTCCCCACATTAAAAACAACGGCACCACGACTTTTCTTTTCTTTTTTCTCGTCTAGAAGGGAACCCTTGATTTGTACAAGTCTCGCGAGATTTGTGTCCGTTGTTTCTACTAAAATAATGAAACTCGCGCGATCTTCCGCGGTTGTAGGGTTCCCTTCTAGAAACGATCCTCTCTGTGTCTCCTTATCAAACTAATGTCAGCAGACTGTCTGTGAACAGCGTGATGTGACACGCAGAGGCTTTATTTGTGTGAACACTCAGGTATAGTTTGTGACTATATTGTGAATTTTGGCATTTTTATTTTTTTTAATCAGTCCGAGAGGACGACGACATGCAACATCACTGCTCACGTTAGCGACACTGAGTTGAGTTGGCACCGGGCCCAATTAACTTAAGCTACCGATATGCTACGTAACCTTAGCTGGCCATCAATATTTTGCGAATGTTTATTTAACTTCTATTATAAGTTTTCTTAAGCTAATAAGTCTACCTTTTCTCCGGTAAGTCGCACCCTATTTTCAAGACGTCTGACTCTCCAACCTGATGCCTGGATGCCACTTTCAATGCCGTGCTCTCGCGACTAGCTAATTAACGTCGATGGCAACAGTTAGTTCTGTTGGGGGGTGGGGGGGTGGTATCTACCCCAAAGAGTAGATACTGAGCAAGATGGTTATCTGCCTCGGCACTCGCGACACCCGACGCAGTGCAGGACTCTGCTGTGATTAGGTGGAGACATGATGCGGCGGTGGTGTATTTGCAATAAAAATAAATAAATAAATAAAAAACGAAATTTGAAGGAGCGGCGGGTAGGATTTAGGAGTGGCGGGCCGCCACTCCTAAATGAATGTAGAGGAAACACTGGGAGAGAAACAACATTTCAAACCATAACGATTCCTCCGCCTGGAGGTAGGCAGGGTTTGCTTTGGCCCAACTCCAGAGTGAGTCCATTTTGGATAAAGCTTGGCGTGCGGAAAGTGATAATGGAAATGCAACACTACCGTTTGGCTCAGCATGACCAAAAGTGCCAGTGGAAAAGGCCCAAGTGTGAATTTGGTTGTTTAACGTGTGCACTGGTCTTTACAGAAATTGTTTTGGTCGACTCAGAGTCTTTGATTCAGTGCTATAGTACAACTGATAAGCTGTATATTATTCACCGTTTGTCAAGGTGGTTCTCAAAGTGTGTGCTGCAGCACAAAGGTCAGGAAATCATGGACGGACTGAAGATGGCCTTGAGTGGCAAGTTTCTTTCCTTAATTTGACAAACTTTTCTGTTTTAACATACTGATCCTCTATCAACAATGTTCACATAACTGTCATAACTTTGTTTTCCAGGTGCCCTGAAGGACTATCTGAAGATCAACCAGTGCC
>JAJHUR010140508.1:1463252-1474438 GCA_027495735.1 Lutjanus campechanus | reverse complement strand
AACATCCGTCCCTCTGAAATGAAGCCCACAAAACCATGATGCTGTGCTATGTTTTTGTCTCTGTGTCCTCAGAGTCCAGAGGACAGGTCACAGTGACTCAGCCTGGAGCAGTCAGCTCTGCTGTGGGAGCCTCTGTCTCCATCACATGTCAGACCAGTCAGGATGTTTATGGTTCTAGCTATTTACACTGGTACCAACAGAGAGATGGAGAAAAACCTAAACTGCTCATTTACATAACTAGCAGTCGTCCATCAGGGATTCCAGCTCGTTTTACAGGCAGTGGATCAAAGTCTGACTTCACTCTGACCATCAGTGGAGTCCAGACTGAAGATGCAGCAGTTTACTACTGTCAGAGTTTTCATGTTATCAGCAGTCAGTGGGTGTTCACACAGTGAAAAACCGTCGTACAAAAACCTCCCTCAGTCACACTGAACAGAAACTGAAGTGACTGCTGCAGCTGGAAGCTGCTGCACACACTGATACACTTCACTGAGTACACACACACACACACTTCACACACAGAAAAGGCAGGGAGAATCCAGTTAATTTTCAAAATTAAAGACCCTGTGCAAACTCACAATCATAAAGACTACATGTTTAAATAGCTTCTTTTCTGTCTGATTATCCATGGTAGAATCAAACCTAATCGACAAAAACTTACAAAAACATAATCAGGTGGTCAAAATGCTCCGCTGCTGAAATTCTTTGGAAACACTGCTGGTGGGGTTTGTAGACGTGTGGAGGAAGGATCAGAAATGTGGCACGCGCCTGGTGGAATTTACCGGTTAGAGCATACAAAGGCCCAAAAGTGGCTCAGTTTTCAAATGCTCCTGATTATTGTGCTTCTGTAACATGGCACTAGGCCATCTGGGCCCCTGACGAGCAGGACACATGGTAATGTGCTGAACAACAGAAAGAGTGTCCAAAATAAATGTAGATAAAGGACAGGTCAGCTAGCTGGTGTAGCTGTTTTTTTTTTGTTTTTTTTCCTTGTTTTTTTTTTAAGTCAAAAAACTATCAGAGAGTTAGTGACTCGGACATCTGGAGGGAGCTCAGAATACAAATGCTGCTGCTTCATGTTGGAAAGAGCCTGTTGAAGTGGAGGAGCTGTGACGGGGGTGTCATGCTCAGCCTGCTATTATCACAACCCAAACCCGGATAAGATGAATAAAGTGGATAAACTGGACAAAATATTTGAAATCTAGCAGACATGATTTTGCTGCTGACTCTGTTCACAGCAGTACTGAACTGAAACTTTGTTTTCCTTTAAGTTGTCCCCATCCTGTAGAATTCTGTCATGAAACATCATTTTGGTTGTTTATAGCACAATAACATCCGATGTAAACATTTTCAGCATGTACATGTAGAATAGAATAGAATAGAATAGAAATACTTTATTAATCCCCAAGGTGAAATTCATTTGTCTGTAGTAGTCTCATCTATTAGTATAAGAATTATAGAGTCTGATGGCAGTTGGTATGAAAGATCTTCTGTATCTCTCTGTCCTACAACGAAGAGAGAGGAGCCTTCCACCACCATTATTTCTTTGGTCCATCAAGGTGTCATGCAGTGGATGATCAATGTTGTTTAGGATGGCCTCCACCGTCCTCATTGTGTCTCTCTCCACAACTTCCTCCAGAGAGTCCATCCTTACTCCGATCACAGAGCCAGCCTTTTTCACAAGCTTATCCAACCTCCTTGCTTGCTTTTTTCCCAAACTTCCTCCCCAGCAGACTGCAGCATAAAATAAAACACTTGCCACAATAGACTGATAAGCTGGATGGATAAGGCTGGATAAGCTTGTGATTTGCCAGATTGTTCCTCTGCACGACTCTCCAGCGTTTGTTACCTGCCTGATCTCCAGTACTTGTACCTGTAATCGAGTAAGATTTTAGCAATGTAACAGTACTTGTACTTGAGTACAGATTTTCAGTACTCTTTCCAGCACTGGTTGCAACCCTAGATGTGTGGGATTAGCGTGTGTTTATAATGTGCATATATGTGTTTTTTGCAGTATGCAAAACCATTGGGAGGCAGACATTGTACAGACCGGTTGGTTAAGAAGACACAGCAGCTCAGAGCGGAGAGGCAACAAGTAAAGTGTCTTGAAACTGATGTGCAGCGGCAACGTCGAGAGATCAGTCTACTCAAAGAGGACAGGGAAGTTCTGCAAGCTTCTGTCTGCTTTATGTGTGATGGTAAGGGGTGGGTAATGTGGGGTGCTGACTGTTGTCTAAATGTTTGTGAATGTTCTCAGTTGTGTAGCTCATTGTAATCTCATGAAAAGATTAAATTGATGTAATCCAAAGAGTAGTTAGTTAATGAATGTGCTGCCTTAGTAGTTTTTGGGCTGAAGGGCTGAAGGTCTTCAGTTCACAAAACAATCCTGGACTTTTAGGAGAAAAGAGGGGTGCAGCCTCATTCAGTACAATGGCAGTGAATGGTGACCACGGATAAAGTGTAAAAGAAAGAACACAAAACAAACAGAAAATATCTCCATCCTGCTTGTGTGGTGTAATTGAAGTGTTGGTGAGACACGACATGAAATATTAATGGCAAAAGATGGCATGTTTGTAGCCTAAATGTCAACTGTAGCATGTAGTTGACAGGATGTAAACATGGCGTTGATGTTGCTAGACTGTGTATAATTCATAACGGACACGCATGCAGAAGTTGGCGTGATTGAAGTCATGTTTACATCCTACCAGCTACATGCTACTGTTGACATCTAGGTTAAAAACATGTGGAAAATGGCATCTTTTGCGGTTAATTTGTAATGGTGCGGCTGGCGGACACTTGGATGACACCACAGAGCGCAGAAAACAGTCAATTTGTGTTTTTGTCTTTTTTTTTGTGATCTGGTTTTGATGTATTTGTCGTCAGCATTCACTGCCATGTACTGGATGAGGCTGCTACTTGTTTCTGCTAAAACTCCAGGATTGTTGTGTGAATTGAAGATCTGCACTCATCATCACATTGGCTTACATACTGAGTGGATTAACCTTAGAAAGTGGAGCACCAGTTAAGTGTGCATTAGTAGCTATACGATGCATAGTTTTGTTGTGGTTTTTCATAGTACATGAGAAATAGGATTATGGAAGGCTTTATAAGTTATTTGTGTACTAGCAGGTCCCATGAAGAAATGACAAGTAGGATTCACAGGTTTGTATTGGGTAAATAGCACCATCATGTGGACAACATGAAAAGTACTAATATGTAGTTGATCATATAGGAGTGAATATTGACAGTGACATTGTTGTATCCATATGATATAATGTGGGGAAGGTTATGGCCAAATGTACAGTTGGGTTGGATGAATATTCTTCCAAGGGTAGCAGCTGTTTTATTTTGTAATGCTACCTCTTGTGTCATTTCAGTTTCCTGTGTTTATCCCGCCTCTCATCAACCACACCTGAGGCCACTCACTCACCTGCCCCTGATTATCCCCCTTACCATCCCTGGGTGCTTTCCATTCGGTTTAATTTCGCCTCCTCGTCTCCTCTCTCCTCCGTCGACCCGGAAGTCGTTTCCCTGCCGCCATGATGAAGGACGTTCCAATTGCTTAAATGCACCTGAAGGAGACGAGGAGACGAGGAGAGAGGAGGCTCCCGAAGGAGATCAGAGCAAGGATACACCGGTGTAGCCTACGCGGAAGTCTTTTATCAAGAGGAGTGATGCTGATTGGATAGTTTCAGTGACTGTCACCCTGCATCATCAGGACACACGCAGGGAAAGTTTTTATTTGGGCTATGTCGCAAAGAGCTCGTGAAGAAATAAGTGATTATAAGCATTATTAGTATTATTAGACTGTAAATCGCCACATGTTCTGAAAAATAACACAAACAGGATGAAAAGTCGTCTGGTTTATTGATGATTCAGAGATTATTACTGCGGAATCACTGTCACACACTTATTGGACTAATCAGGCAAAATACCTGCGGCCGTGTGTTTACTTTGTAGAGTCATGTACAGGATCTACAGATAATACAAATAATACATGATGAGATGTGATATAATGTGCCGTCATGTGTCGGCATCAAACACTATAAGTTAATTTCATTGTAGAGAGTTGTGGCATCACACAAAGCAGCAGTTTGTTTTTTTATTTCACGGTAAAATCGACACACATTCTCACATAGTCGTATTATTGTGCGGATAGCAATGGTACAAATATAATTAGTATAATATAATATAATAAACAAATAAATAAATATATAGGCCTATCACAGATCCGTAGCCGATTAGCCTAATTTAAAGATTATTAAATGATGATTGAAATCAACATCAGGGAGAATCTTACTACGAATCAACTATTTTAAACAGTTTACAGATCAAATACTGTCAAATGTTGGAATTGTTCTTAAATAAGTGTTTGTGCGGACATTCGTGCCAGTCAGTTTGACAGCTGATATCGGCTCGTCATCAGTAATTGACGTCGCTTCGGACTGACGCTGTGCAACGAGGATATCTCATTTCGGCGAGTTTCGTCTCCTCCGTCCTTGCGTCTCTTCCTCGCATCATTCTTTCATTTCCTCGCTGGGTGGAGCTAAGACGCGAGGAGAGGAAGCGAGTGGAGGAAACGAGGAGACCAATTTACCGAATGGAAAGCACCCCCTGTGTATATATATATATATATATATATACACCCTCCAGCTCCACATGTCTTTGCCAGATTGTCTTTTTTTCCTGTGACTTTATTTCTAGCTTTCGCTGTGTTAGGCTCCCTGGATGGTTTGGACATTGCCTGTATTTTGGTTTTGAAGGATTTTTGCCTTTTTCGTGTCTGTTTTGTTTGTTTGTTTTTTGGACACCTTGTGTTTGCCTTTTTTTGGACTCAAGTAAAGACAGTGATTTTTTGTTTGAACCTCACTCTGGTAAGGCTTTGACTCGGGTGCAGAGAAACACACAGGAGGCAGAGTTGTTACAGGTTTAGATTAGTAGTGGAAAGTTGTGTGGTGCTGATTTAGGCTCATGAGAGGCAGGGAATTTTTCCAGTGGATGTGTGTGTATATATAGAAATTGGTGTCTGTTTTAGACATGTCATGTGAGGAATGTGTGGGTTTGAAAGATATGTAATGTGTTCAATATGGTTTTGTTGTCTTTTATTGTGCAGAATGTGTGGATGTGTCAATACAAGTACCTGATGGCGATGAGGAGGATGTGGCGTATTAATGTGCATATGTATGTAGTTGGTGTTATGTAAATAGCGTTGTTGTGTTTTTATAGTGGTTTTACATGAAGTGTGCTGTGACTGTGTGTAAATAAAATATATTTTGTAACAATTGCTTGTAGATGTGTTTTGTGTGTGTACATGTTGTGGTGTAATAAAGTGGAAAGGGGTAGAGTGAAGGATGTAAACATTAGAGCACATTGTGCAAAAGGGTTTTGTTTGGCTGGCGCTGGGTATGTTCATACTAAACCAGTGTCCCCGTCTCTCCACATGCTTTCTGTTCCTGTGTGTAGCTTTAACCAGCGAGGATATGGAGTGATTGGACTTTAAAAGCAAAATAAGGTTGTTACAACTGACAGAAGAAAGGTCAACAGAGACCCACCCTGACAGCTGCTGAATCGGTGTTGTAAATATTTTTTCCAGAGATTAAATAACAGCAACGACCAAAAAAAAAGCCTGTCCTGCCTTTTGGCTCGACTTTTTCAATGCCAGAGCACAATGCACAAGACTGTAAGTCTTATACAAGTGGTAAATTTATATGTGGAAATGTAAAACGATGTTTTAAAGTCAAGTGATTAGTGTGTTAGATGTGCTCATTATTACATAATGTGTGTAATATAATCAAGGGTTTCCAGTGTGCAGAATGGGTTGCATGTGTGGTCCCGTATAGGTGTTAAAATATGTGGTTTTACGAGAAAAGAAATGAAATGACTTCATGAACAATATTCACAGTTTTTACTTTGTCATGTTTTTCCTGTAGAGTTAGTGTAGTTTTTTTTTTTCCTTGATTGTCTGCATTGCTGGAACATTTAATCATTTCAATTTGTTTAATTTCCATTGCAAAAGTTTATTATTTTTTGCACTTAAATATAAAGTATAAAAATTAAATGACACATTGTCAACACAAGCAAAAAATAAAGAAACAAAAAAATTTAAAAGGTGTTTTTTTTAATGTAGTATATTGAGTAAAGTTATGTAAGTGCAGATGTACTATTGAAACATCAATTATAGCCGTCTTTTGTGTAGCAAGTGTATGTAAACGCAGGAGAACATTTATTTTGACCAGTTCCGCCATAAAAGGATCTTCCGGTATTTTTAACGTGCTGTAGCTTTGCACCTAACTGTTCTCCCACCCCCTGCGGCACGTCGTTTGTGATTGGTCGATTTGAATTCTTGATTGGTGTGTAGGTGAACTACAAACACAGGCTTCCTGCGTTGCTTGGTTGTCTTCTGTTTCGGTCGAGACAGTAGACTCAAGGAATTTTACAGAAAGGAGAGCGTAATAGCTTATGAGATTGTTGCAGCGATTTCAAGCTTTATCCACCTGTTGTTTCAGTCAGCAGTGATCGGATACTCCTTTGTTGTTCATTTTTGAGGACTTCTTGTGGACACACTGTAAGTATTGATTTTGTGTCATGCAGGTGCACACTGTATAAGTTCAATCAGGAGAGACTCTGAGTAAGATGAATTAGTTTATTGCACGTGCATGAGATCACACAGAAGTCTTTGGCGGTTAGACCCCATTCTAGTGAATAGAATACGGACGTATATAAATAGGGGGTGATGAAGCAGGAGTGAAGAGGAAATCCCCCGGGGTCTAGACACTGGTGGTGGTGGTGATGGGATGACGAAACAGAGGCTAGATGAGGTGAAGAGGCTCCGAACTCCTGCTGCCTGGACCTGATGATGGCATGGGGAAGGGATGAGGTGATGGACTCTGGCTGCCTGGGTCCGAAGACTGGAGGAGAAAGGGGTGGAGGAGGGTTGCGCATTGTCTGTATGGCACTGATGGAGCAAAGACAGCAGAGATTTAAAGTTTGACAGTGGCGGCAATTGACTGGCAGCGAGACCGTGGCAAAGTCTGAATGGATAGTAGAGAGGAAGGTGAATGCCCATGACCAGCTGATTAGAAAGAGTAGGAGGAGTGAGAGAGTAGAGGAAATTCTGAAAGAACAGCGTAAGAAGGTCTTCCTGATTGAACTTGCGCTGAGCTTCATTTGTTGTTGCAGCCGCTCCACGGAGTGCGTTCGTCAGCATTTTGTTCGTCAGCATTTTGTTGTCCTATCGGCATGTTTCAGCACATAATGATTTCCGACCAACATATGAATTGTCGCACATCAAATCGCTTTGTAACGTCAGCATATGAAAGTGCGTTGCAAGATGTTGCGGCTGTTTAGTTTATGGTTAAGTGATTGTGTGGTTCGTCTAACCATGTTTATTGAAGCAAAAGATTCATGGAGAGTAAGCATAAATGAGTTGTGTGTATTTATTGTGTGGGTGAGCATTTTGAATGACTTATATTTTATAAGATTGTTTGTGGAGATTTACAGTGTTTTTTTGTTGGTAGGCCTACATGTAACTCCGAGAAGTATGTGTTTGTTTGAGCAAACCAGAGCTGGTGGTTGTTAGCATGGGGGGGGAACGGACTATTGCTGTGGTTTTGTTTTGTGTTTTGTTTTATGTCATGTTTGAGTTTGTGGTTAATCATTTCCTCCAGCAACGCGAGTAATGCTGCGTCTTTAAATCTGAATAACTGTACGGTGCACTGTGTTTTGAACGTGCGGGTTTGTATTGCAATGCTGGTATTAAACTGAGTTTTAATTAGACTAAAGTATTTATAAACTCCGTTGTTGAAGATTTGATTAATGTATTATCATACGGCTGCAGTGTCCATCTATGTGTCAGTGCAGGTCCCCCATACAGACGTCCTATAGACACACACAAGCGCACGCACGCACGCACACAGTGCGGGCATTGCGTTAGTTTTACTTTTTCTGTCTAATCTGTTGGCTGTCTTTGCCAGCATGAGGTTCTATGATGTCAGTTTCTAAGCCAACAAACGTTTTTTTCGTTTATTAATTCATCCGCGTGTCCGTTATTACAGGAGAAAGTTGCATGTGTTGGAGACGTGTTGTTAATGAGTTTATAAATACAAGCGAAACTAACGTCATGGTGAGTCACATGGATACCAACCATGAGCACTTTTTAGATAACACAACGTGCATCGTCATGTCGAATGGATTTCTTTAAAAAAGGCAGAATTGGGCACAAATTATACCAGGTTTTACAACTCTGAGATCAGAGTTTTAATGAAATATACTGGACTAAGCCGGAGCAGCAAATATCGGCAGTACACAACACAGCAACAGGAAATGGGAAACAGGAAATGACACAATACACTTACGTAGCACGTCAGCACGTTTGTTTCCCCTGTTTTGTTTTGTTTTTTCAAATGTATTTATATATTTAACAATATGCATGCAGTTCTGTGTAGTAAACTGTAATGACTGCATGTATTCACAGCAGTATTTTTCTGTAGGATAAAAACCATTAGTACAGTATTTTATAAGATTACAAAGAAGAGTACAAAAATAAACCAAAAAAAGTTGGAAATATTACTATTTGTAATACTTGTATCAAAATTTGAGAGCTTTAACATAAAAAAATCATTGAGTTATAGGTGCTGATTGAGTCTCATCAATTAATTATTTTCATTTTAATGTTCGGAAATTGAAAATTGAGACCACTTGTTAAGTTTTATCGACAATGAGACAATAATAGTTGCTAAGCAACCAAGATGCAGCTTCAACTGTGCAAAAAGTATTATTAATGAGTATGTTTTCATTCATGTATAATCACCTAAAAATAATAATCATTGTGCTTTCTTTACCTTAGAATGAGCTGTTTATATCTGCAGAGGACGTGTGTCCTCTTCCACAGAGGCCACCATGTTGCACAAGTTTCTACTACACCTTGGGAGGGGAGTTCCACATGTAAATTAGTTGAACTGGTGTTCATAACAAAGCTGCTGTTTTTCTGATAATTATCTGAAATCAGAACAGAAATAATTCATGAAACCTTTTCTGAAAGTTTTCATGAAATTATTCTTTGTCTTTTAGGACAGTTGTCAGAAAAACAAAATTCTGAGAAACTGAGATCGTCAGATAATTATCTCAGAATGAGTGATGTGTTTGCTGCAATCTAAATACAAAGGGAGGCTAATCAAGGACAGGTGGAACTATTTATTAATCAAAAAGGGTGGAAAAAAGACAAAGACAGGAAGTCAAACAGAAACAACAGTGAAGGCCAGGACTCAAACTGAAGACAAAATCAATCTTGAATTGGGGAAGAATTATTATTATTATTATTATTATTATTATTATTATTATTAGCTATAAGTGTAATTTTTAATCTTAGGGACCATAAATCTGGTACATGTTGACATAGTTTTTAAAAAATCACCAAAAACGTTGACCTGCTGGTGGCAATAGAGGAAAGTAAGTCACTAAATTCAGCAGGATTCATATTCTGGGTACCATGAATGTGTGAACAGTATTTCAGAACAAGACCACAGTGGTGGACTGAGACTATAGAGCCATGCTGCTAGTGTTTCATTTTTGAAAGATACTTTGTGTCACATGATGTCAAATATTATAAATCACACATTTAGAAAAAAAAAAATCTTATCCTGAGACAAAAACTCAGTCTGTGTAGATTTATTAAAACTATTTACACTTAAGACACCAACATATCAGTGGACCTGTTGTAGTATTAATACATATGGACACAAGAGAAGTGATGTTTATCATATTCTTTATTTTATTCAACACAGAGGATACCAGCAGCACTACAAGCAATGAAACATGAAATGTTAAAATGTGATGTGGAGACAGAGATTCAGAGAACTTTACTAAATGCAGAAACCAGTAGCAGAGCTCCAGTGAGTCAGGTCAGGACTGGGAACACTGGTCTCTCCTCAGTGTCTCTGAGAGTGGAGTCTGGGAGCCCTGGGTGGCCTCACAGGTCACAGAGCCCACCTTCCTCCACTGGTCTGCAGGGAGCCTCAGGGTGCTGCTCCAGCTGTAGAGGCCGTCCTTCTCCAGCACCACACGGCTCCTGCTCTCCTCCCAGCTGCTGCTGCTGCTGCCGTCCACCTTCCAGGACAGACTCCAGTCTGAGGGGAAGCCCTTGTTGGCCATACACATGAGTGTGGCCTTCCCCTGCTGAAGCTCCTCACTGGAGGGGGGCAGCACTGTCAGGGTGGGACGAGTGTCACCTAGGAGATACCAATCAGCTTAGAGGACGGGGAGCACACAGCTGTCAATCAACCAGCAGACACATGAACACCTTTACTGTGTGAGAGCTGATTTTTTTTCCTTAAGAAGTTTCTGTCAAACTGTTTTTCTGCTTCACCACACACACACACACACACACACACACACACACACACAGTTTCACTTCCCTTTAAGAAGCCTCTCATGCAGATCAGCACAGAGAGAATCATCATACAGAATGAGATGAAAGATATCAAACTACACTGGAAACAATATTATTTATTAGAAAGTTTGATTTTTTTTAACAACACATACATGACTTCAAAAGGCTTCAGTGGAAACATGATACAGAAAATGAGGCAACTAGTCAATAGTTCTTAATGGTGGTTTTCAGCCATTAATTAGCAAACTAACCTAATGAGTTCACAAGAAATTTGAAACAAAGTATTATACGTTAAAGAAATGTGAGTATTTTTTGCATTTTTAAATTCCAATCTTTGTCTACACACTGTTCAGTTTTACTTGCACAAAATGAATCTTAATTTATCCTAAAACAGTTATGATTCCAGTGGAAATGTTTTAAATAAATCCAACATTTGTAAAGCTGGATTAAACTTTTATCTTTATCATCAATCATTTTGAATTTCAGTCTGACAGGAACATGTAAAGTATCTGCTCTGAGTTAACCTCCATGATAAAGAAGAAGAAATAAAACAATAAATACTAAACATAAGATGTATTTAATCTGCTTCAAACATCCAAAAACTGAATTTCAAACATGACTTTACAATATTGTATTTAATATTTGTGCAGAAACTTACGTCCAACATCCAGTCTGGTTCCTCCACCGAACGTGTACCACAGTGATACAAACTCATTGAGCCGCCGTACAAAAACCTCTGACTGTAGAGAGACACGGCTCTCTGACTTTGACACAAACAAACTCAACAAAATGAGTCTGT
>JAJHUR010140508.1:1428103-1441223 GCA_027495735.1 Lutjanus campechanus | reverse complement strand
TCAAATCAGTGTTACTTGGGTAATGTTAGCTGATCAAAAGCTACCCTATAACAATAGCTAACGTTAGCATGCTACTTTGTAGATTTGCCATTGTTTAACCTAGCAACGTTACCCTACATTTGGCCTCACAAAAGGCTAATCTTGTATTAAGTGTTGTCGGTAAGTTTGTTTACTAAAGCACTGCTCTCTTTCTTGTTGCTTATAGACTTCACAGAACTGTATGTTAGCGAGGAGCTGCTGCACTCAACTCCCCGGAGGAGTAGCTCACCAACGCCATCTTGCTCCTCAAGCTGCTCATCAGGCTCTGGACAGTCCAGACCAGGTAAGATTTGTTGTACTGGGTATATAGTAACGTTAGTCTGTTACAACACCATGGTATTCAAAACATAGAGATATAGAGGCCTACTACAGTCAAGCCCTGACCAAAAAAAACACAGTTTTTCACTTACCACTGTGGCATGTATCTATCACTCTGGATATTAAATAAGTTTGGTCTAGCAACTCTCCATGGAGAAAATCAAAAATACCAACAATAGAAAAAAGTCAAATGTACTTGATAGTACTGTGTGGTGCAGAGTAGTAGTAGTGGTTTAATTGTTATTGTTCTTTTTTTACACAGGGAAACGCAAAAGAGACACAACAGACATGTTGGAGTACCTGGAGAGGGCAGACGAGAAGTTTCTGCAGCACAGCAGGGACATGAACAATGCGCTGCTGCAGAAATTGGATGAGCATGCAACTGCCTATGTTGGACTGATGGGACGCATGGTGACCCTGATGGAGGCTCAGCTGAAAAAATGAACATTTGATTTATCTTTTGCATTTTATTTGACATTTTGTGACATTTTTTATATATATATATACGTATATATTTTTAATAAAGCTATTTTCAAAGTTGACATGTCTGCATCAGTATTGTCTCACTTTATGTACATCACTCGTTCCCTCTGTTGAAGTACTGCATTAATGCTGCTCTAATGTCAGCTCCTTCAGGATTGCCATGTTCGGGTAATGCCTGAAGAGGAGGCTGAATGATCATGTTCCTGTCCTCCATCTTTGTTGTGGCGACTGAATTTGGCACTAGTTGTATTGGGAAAATGACGTGACATATACAGACGTATAGTGACGTAATGACGTGGCTCTCTGGCTGGCACCTGCTTGTGGAAAAGCAAACGGTTCTCAATCGGTTCACACATTGAACCAACCGCGAACCGGCTCTAGCACCAGCACTAGCACCAGCCCTGGAACCAGCTTGGTGGAAAAGGACTGATAGTGGAGGATCTGGGCTGGGGCTAGGGCTTGGATGGGTAGCTGGGCTGAAGCTGGCTGAGCTATGGAGGAGGGTTTGCTGGAGCTGGGGCTGAAGGCTGGGCTGAGTGAGGGTGACAGGCAGGCCCAGACAGTGGGTGAAGAGGTGGAGGAGCCAAGGCAGAAAGGCTGGAGACCAGGGCTGAAGGGGAGCAACATTTGTAAAGAAGACTGGAAACACAGACTGACTGAGTCAGATAATACAATCTGGAAAGGTGCATGTGGCAGGACTTGGTCTTTGTAGAGGTCTTGATTAAGGATGAGCCGCAGCTGGTGAAGCTCTGCTCCACCTCCAGCACACCTGTCTCCACTCAGGCAATCACACACTCAACACACACACAGACTCTAAGCAGAGGTAGAAGGTATGACACAGGTAAAAATAATTGGGTTTGAATAAAAAGACTTTTTTTTTCTTATAGTTAAGGTTGAGACCCAAAATGAGTTGTATGGATATGAATAAAGTTGTGTCTAGAGAATATGGTATGCCCGTTGATGTGCCTTGGGTCGTTGCCCTCAGAGGTGAAATCGTATAATGTTCGGAAATTGACCTATTCTGCAGAAAAATCTAGAAAATCCTGAGCTGCTTTTGAGTTTATTGTTATTGAGAGTAAGCTCCGTCCTGTTGGTTGCTGCAGAGGAGGTGACTTGATCTGTTGGTCTTCTTAAGATTGGATGAAACTGTTTCACTTGCCTCTCTGAGCTCAGTAACCGTGGCAACGGACAGGCATAACTGCTGAACCATGACAACAGACATGTTTCAGTACAATTGGTAAAAAGTTAAACACACTCACGTTTACTCCTGAGTAACATTTTTAATTTCTAAAAATTCAGAGGTTCATAGTTAAATACAAGATAAGGATTGGGAGACTTGTTGTTTTAACTGTTTTTAATATTTCTATCTAATACATATTAATTTCCCATAGAAAATTGTGTTCAGTTCTTCAACAATAAATTTCAATATGAAAAGACATTTTGAAATGAAAATGTCGGGCAGAATAAAGCCAGAATTATTTGAGATAGGTATTGCAAAATTTCTGATCAATACCCTGTTAGACTGATTCATTGATGAAGATGATCATGAGAATAATCATCATCACAATCAAGTCCCTGTTGGTTGAGTCAGAGCATTTCCATAGAGAGACACTTTGCATCAGCAGCAGCATGCTCCAGTGCTCTGGGAGACTTTATAGTCCTGAGAGTTGAAGACTGGATGACTGACAGCTGTCCTTCATGACAACAGAAGACATAGAAATCCTCCTCATCAAAAACATGACTTTGATCTGCGTCCTCATCTGGACTCTCCTCTGCTGCTGCTTCACAGGTAAAGTCCAGAGAATCAAACTCCTCTCCTCTGTCAACATCCGTCCCTCTGAAATGAAGCCCACAAAACCATGATGCTGTGCTATGTTTTTGTCTCTGTGTCCTTAGAGTCCAGAGGACAGGTCATAGTGACTCAGCCTGGAGCACTGAACTCTGTTGGGGGAGCCTCCGTCTCCATCACATGTCGGACCAGTCAGAATGTTCATGGTTCCAACCGTTTAGCCTGGTACCAACAGAGAGATGGGGAACATCCTAAACAGCTGATTTACTGTGCTAGCAGTCGACCATCAGGGATTCCAGCTCGTTTTACAGGCAGTGGATCAAACTCTGACTTCACTCTGACCATCAGTGGAGTCCAGACTGAAGATGCAGCAGTTTACTACTGTCAGAGTACTCATAACATCAACAGTCAGTATGTGTTCACACAGTGAAAAATGGTCGTACAAAAACCTCCCTCAGTCACACTGAACAGAAACTGAAGTGACTGCTGCAGCTGGAAGCTGCTGCACACACTGATACACTTCACTGAGTATATAGACATAAACACACATTTCACCCACAGAAAAGGCAGGGAGAATCTAGTTAATTTTCAAAATAAAAGACCCTGTGGAGACTCACGATCACTGAGACAGACAGAAAAGAAATGATTTAACCACATAGCCTACTTATCCCTGGCAGCATTGATGCTAATCCACAAAAATTGGTCCACATCATTAAACATCAACACGCTTCTCTGCTGAAATGCTTCTGAAACACTGCTGGTGGGGTTTGCAGCTGTGTGGAGCATGGATCAGAACTGTGGCACAGACATGCTGTGCTTTGTGTAATTCACCTGTGAGAGTGTGGCAAAACTACGAGGGTTAGATTTACTTTTGTTAGTTAACAAGTGTCCAACAATGCCACCTAGGGGAATTTCACGCCCAGGAAATCTATTTAGAGGGGACCACCACTCTAGCACTGACAAGAAGGTCACACAGGTACAAACGACACAAGAGACTGACATGATTCCAAGACAAATTATACACAAGAAAATTTTATTAACAACACTTTAAAAAATTTCCAACCTTGGACAAAAATCTCTTAGTGATGATGCTAATGAATAATATAATAATATGGAGCAGAATACTGCACGATCCTTAAGGGCCTTCTTAATGGTTTGGTTAAGTTTGCTGATGAAGTGCAAACACTAGGCACAGGGCTGAGGGCTTTACAGACAGAGATGACTAACTGCCACTTTTGGGCTTGGGTGTGTAGCATCAGGACCCTTCCCCTTCTCCTCAGTTTTCACATGCTCCACATTATTGTGCTAACATGGCACTAGGCCATTTTTGCCCTTGATGAGCAATAAATGATTGTGTGTTGAACAGAAACAGTGTCCAAAATTCATGCAGATAAAGGACAGGTCAGCTAGCTGGTGTAGCAGGGGTGTCATGCTCAGCCTGCTGTTATCACAACCCAAACCTGGATAAGCTGAATAAAGTGTATGGACGGAAGGACAGACGGACAACTTTCTGAACAGCCTTGTGTGTAAACTGTACAGGAACACCTTCCCTACCAGAACACTTTATCACTTTCGTGCTTCCACCGCAGTTCACAACATGTCATCATGGAATTGTATGAGGTATTTAGATGGCTGTTGGCACACCCACAGTTTGGAGAAGCAGCAGGAGTTCTGGTGTAGGAAGTTAAGTTGCTGTGGACAAATCAATATCAGTTGTGTGTGTACACTATCATATAGAATAGAATAGAATAGAATAGAAATACTTTATTAATCCTCAAGGGGAAATTCATTAAATTATATTTGCATCACTTTGCATTCAGACAGCCTTCTGAATGAAAACCACAATTATAAAACAAATATTGCTCTTTCTAAAGGCACAAGATTCCTCAGTCTGTGACTACGTGACTCTTTATTGTGACTTCTGTGGTTTGGAGGGTTTGTTCAGATTCACCAAAGCCATGCAAAATAACCGTTTTTGCCAAAGGAGACTGGTGGCTTTGGAGAGCGTGACATTTAGCTTGCAACTGTGGTTTCTGTTCAGAAATAAAAGTCTGACAGTAGGTAAACTGGTGGAAATCTTTCAAATCTAGCAGACATGATTTCACTGCTGACTTTGTTCACAGCAGTACTGTAACAGGGAGCAGTCTGGACACAAATGCAGCACACTGCAGAGTCTTACATGGACACACTGAAGAACAATCTGGCAGTGAGTGACTGAGCAGGAGAAGCTTATATACTGGCCTGATTACTGAGGAGTTGCAGCTGTGTGCACAGGTGAGTGGAGTTGAGCTGATGAGGTGGGAGTGGCTGGCAGACAGAGTGGAGCAGAGGAGGAATGAATGGAAAAGTACTGGAGAACTGAGCATGCAGAGCTGTGACACATACCGATGTATGTGTGCCGATGTATGGTGCTTCCTGCACCAGTACTCCTGCTGCTTCTCCAAACTGGACCCACTGTACTTAGAGTCATGTTGCCTGGCTCCTGTGTCTGACTCTGTTTGACCTCAGTGGGATGACATTTTAAACAAATAACTTAAAAAAAACAGGTTCCATGGTACCGTGACTCTTTTGATAATCCAAAAGAAGTCAAAATTATCCACTTCCAGATTCTAGCGGTGTTAACAACTGATCTGTTGAACTGAGTAAGGTGTAGGTATGCAGCCCCCCCATGTCCCGACTCTAGGGCAGCACTGCGGATATGGTGGTCCAGGGCTTCAGGACCTTGAAGACGGCCCAGTCTTCTATGGAGGTTAGCTCCACTCATGCAACAGCCCATTCTGCACCACACACGCTCACTTCGGCATTTCTACTAGTCCATTCAAAATAATTGGGACTCCTTCAAATTATCATCTACCCCCCCAAATTCTCCATCCCCTAGCACAGCTTAGGTGGCTAGGCCGTGGATGCACCGGGACCTAGGTTTTTGTTATTCTGATCCTCCTCTCTCCCTGTATAATTTTGCAGTTCATCCTCATTTTTTATAGTAATCTCTTTAATTTTTCTTATTTATTTTATTTTATCTTTCCAATCTTACCTGCAGTTATTTACTCCTTCAGTTGATAGTTTTTATCACCTCTTTTTTATCTTTATCTTTTTATTTATTTATTTATTTATTTTTAACCATTTTCTCTCCCTTTTTCTGGTCTTTTCTACCCTGCCTTTGACTATAACTCTCACCAATAAGAACTGCACTCTACAATGACTACAGACACTCACACCAAATTTGACCCATTTAATTCTAATTGAGCACAAGACACACAGCAGGGTCTGATCACCCCCGGCTGAGCCTCCCTCAGATGAGAGTGTCTAGTGATATTGGCCAAAACATCCTCGGTTGTGGACCCCAGGATCATCGGGTGTGTCTTAAAATTAGCGTAGGGTAGAATATGAATTTTCTGTTCACGCGGACCTCCACACTCGTTTTTTCCTTCTCTTATCTAAACTATCTGGATTACTTACCTTTGTCACTCATCTTCTTAACTTGCCTGCTTTTCTTATGCTTGCAGGAGCAGGATCAATCGCTGCTGGACCTGGATCCAGAAGCAGGGTCGGACAGCACTCCGACGCTAGCTCCAACACACATGCTGGTCCCACACGCACAAACACTCACACAAAGATCCCACTAGGGCAATCGCATCGATGCTCAGGTGCACCACGACTTGGGGTCCGAACAGGACACCCGGGATTTGGTGCAGGCCAATACCGCAAATGAGTCGGAGGATGAGTCTGAGCCTTTAGGCAAAAAAATGTATATGGTAAAAAGGCACATTAAGACTGACCGCAAGATGGTCGACTGGGGTCTTAGTGTCTGGAAGAAGTGGATCATAATGGGAGATTCGAACCTGGCAAGGATGCCCCCTCATCCTATTGACGATCTGCAGGTAGAGAGCTAACCACGCCACGCAGAGGTGGTGCTTTCCAAAGCACTGGTTCATGTTGAGGACGTTGAACACATTGTCCTGGCGTTCGGCATCAACAGCCGTGGCCAGAAGGCCAAGGAGACCGCCATCAAGCAAATGCAGGCGGCGGTCTGGATGGCGAAAAGGCAGTTCCCAGACGCGGAGGCCTGGCTTCCGCTGATCAACTTTTCGTGTTCTCTGCCTGAATCGGAGCTGGACACACTGAATGGACATATTTACAAGAATATGCAATTCATTCCATTCCTGAATAATGCGGATTTCCACACTGAGGACAATGGCATTCACTGGACACATGCTACATCACAGGCAGTCTTCGAGCATTGGGTCGAATATTTAAACTTGGCATCCCCTTAAGCCCCTTGGGGGAGGGGGGTACGACAGGTTTAGAACCCATTGTGTCCGAGAATGTGGTGATATTGGTGAAAAACTTTAAGCCCTCAAAAGCTCAGGTTGAGCTCTTAGAGAAGGGGTTGACGTTCGCCATACCAACTCACCAGAAAATCCAATTGGAATTTGACATCCAAAATTATCATAGGGTTAAATTGGCATAATTTTTCAAAGAACAAACAAGGCGCAAACCCTCACCTTTTACTCCACCCTCGTGTTGGACACCACCAAAGGAGAAGCTTCCGCCGGAAGTGAACCTGTTGGTGGAAAAGGACACAAAAGATTTTTTTAGGCATTTAGATTTTATTATGAAAAGGCAAACATGTCGCAAGAGGAAATTACAGCACTCAAACAATTAAGGAACAATAAAAAAAATAATTATTAAGCCCGCAGACAAGGGAAGTGCTACGGTTGTCCTAGGAAGGGATCAGTATACTACAGAAGTTCATCATCAATTAAATAATAAGGAGTATTATAAAAAAAAATGGACCAGCCAATAAATTTTAAAACTGTACCAATGGTACAAAAAATTTTGAACATATATACAAGCTAAAAAATGTATTAATAAAAAACAAAAACAGTATTTACAGGGTGATACACAGCCAAGGGAAAGGAGGTTTTACATTTTACCAAAAATTCATAAACCACAAGATAAATGGACTCGGCCGTACAAGATCCCTCCGGGTCGGATTGTAATAGCGAGACCTACCGTACTGCTGAGTTCATAGATTATTTTTTAAATCCATTGTCCATGAAACACTCATCATAGATAAAGGATACGTATCACTTTGTTGGGATTATTAAAGGTTTGCAAATGCCTCAAAATTCCTTCTTTTTTTACGATGGATATAGATAGCCTCTACGCAAATATCGAGACCCCAGCAGGGTTACAGGCAGTGCAATATATGTTTCAAAAGTATCCAGATCCTAAACAACCAGACATGGAACTTTTGGATCTATTGGATATCAATTTGACACGAAACGATTCTGAATTCGATTTGGAATTTTATTTACAAGTCAAGGGAACTGCGCTGGGCAAGAAATTTGCGCCCGCATACGCGAATATTTTTATGGTGCAATGGGAGGAAGAGGCGCTATCCAAATGCGCGATTAAACCTCTACATTAGTACAGATATCTGGACAATATCTGGGGGAATCTGGGTTGAGTCAAGGGAGAAATTTGAGGAATTTGTGAAGATTTTGAACACTCATCAACAATCAATTAAACTTCAGTATGAGACAGATGAACAATCTATTGATTTTTTAGACACCACTGTATATAAGGGCCCTTCCTTTTATCTTGACCACAGATTGGACATTAAAGTATTTTTCAAAAAACAGATACACATGCACTTCTCTTTAAGACGAGCGGGCACCCGAAACAAGTTTCGGGGGCTGATCAAGTCACAGCTTTTACGGTTCAGTAGGATTTGTACTCGGGACGAGGACTTTTGGGTTGCTGTTAAAATTCTTTTTGGAGCTTTGCGCAGGAGGCGCTACTCCAGATCATTTTTGCGGTGTTGTTTGAAGTCCTTTCGTGAACGTAAGGAAGCAAGCCTGAAGGACATAATTCCTTTGGTGACACAATTTTCATTAGCAAGTGTTGTAATAAATAGTAAAATTAAATATAATTTCAAGACCATGATGGAGGATGCTGGTTTATTGAAAAATCATCAAATTATTTCAGCATACAGAAAACCTAAAAATTTGAAAGATTTTTTGGTCAGGCCCATCCACAGACCCAAACTCAGGCCCACACCTGAATACTTCCGTAAGCTCAAGTATATATGGAATCAATTAGATAAAAAACAATTTTTACTATCCCTCAAAATTTTACAGTGCAAACAAAAAATTGCGTCTATGTGATATTTTGTTCCAGGTGTGGGAAACAATATATTGGCAAGACAAAAAATTCCATTGCCACAAGGATGTAGCAACAGAAATATAATATTAGGCACCAGAAGGAGGTGGATACACCTCTGGTGCAGCATTTTGTGCTGCATGGTTTGCAGGCTGTGAGGGTTTCGGGACTTGAGACCAATGTATTATGGACCGATTGGGAGAGAAAAAAGGTTGAGAGACGATGGATTTATTTTTTACATACACAGGAACCATATGGGCTCAACAGGAGATATGATTAGAGGATATCAGGGATAATATTTGTTGTCAGAGCTTGATGTTTGTGTGTGAGAGAGGCTGCCAGGCCTCACTGGTGGCTACGAGAGGTCGCGTTGTGTGTTACCTTTGACTTTTGTGTGGATTTCACTATTTATGCCTAATCCTAACCTTCAGGGTTCACGCCTAAACCTAATTTTCAGTGTTCATACCTAATCCTAACCTTCAGGGTTCACGCCTAATCCTAATCTTAATGTGTTGCTTGTTATTTGTGATTTTTTGACTGATGCCTCACCCGGTTATCTTCCCCTAATCCTAACCACCACCCCTGTGCCCAACAGGGACCCCCCTATGGACTAGATTTGATAATAATTGGGACAAACTAGGTAGGAGAGAGAAACGCCGCACACTCAGCTCCAAAAGCACAAGATTCAAATCTACATACACTATTTAAACACACTATCACCTAATGGTCTTAATATTGATTATGATCTGAAGTGCTTCCTGTGATTTGGTTATTTTACACCCAGAAAGAGGATTTAAAATATAGATCAGATCCAGCTTTTTGCTAATGATGCCTCCACTGGCTGATGTGCAGCGGATCTGCTCTTATTCTTGTAAATATAAATTATCCATATTGTGTCTTCTCTCTGAACACCCTATATCTAATGTGTTCACTTGATATTGTAAAAAAATGTATATTAGATACGATCTGTTGAGAATGCTTAAACATGTATTGTTTTCTGAATAGGATCTATAGATGCATTCATTTATATTCTTATTTTTGCTTTTTTTCCTTATCCCTCAGATTGTTGTTGTCATTTCATTGTCATTGGTTTTTTCATTTTATAAAATGTTTTCTTCTTGTATTTAGAACGCTGGCTGAAACGTTGTCTAATAAATCTTGTGCATTTGGAGTTGACTGTGTGGTGTTTCTCTCTCCTTCCTAGTATGTTCCATCGCCAGCACCTCTGAAAAGTTACGGTGTGCGTTTTCTTCTCATCTCACCATTGCATTTCCAGTCAACTGCACCTGATCTCCAAGATGCCTAACGAGACACAGCCGACATCAGACATCAGACATCAGACTACTGCAGGCAGGAGACAAGAGATTTTTGCTTTCAGTCAAAGTGAGCGAGATGGCATTCTCACCACAGAATCGCTATTTGACTCCTTGTTTGGTGAAAACCTCGACACTCCAGTTGAACTGAACAACTTATCCAAACGAAGAACAAGAACATTCCTACACATGGTAACACTCAGTGATTATGTGCGTCAGGGTATTATCCCACGTGGACTGAGATGGCAAAAGGAACCAATGCTGGGGAACAGAACCACAGATTCAAATTGTTTTAATGGCATGACAAGGGTTAATAATTCATGGAGGCTAAATGAGGTTAAAAACATACTTCAATTCATAAATATTGTTGATTAAAAGGACTAAATTGTAGGATTACGGAGTCCGGATTTCTCCCCTGCTTGACAGAAAGGGGGGTAATTTTGAGCCTCACTGCAGCTGCAGAGCAGGGGGAGGGGCCCCTCCCACACACACAGAGGAGGTGCACAGCCACTTTTCTCCTCACTTTTGCTCTGAGCTCTTAAGAAGCAACATCCTGCTCTCTCGGTCTGCAAAACGCAGCACTTTTTGCTACTTTTTGACAAATTATTTTGATTTTCTCGTGTGCCTTGGCCCGAGGAAGACTGTAGAGTCGAAACGTTGCTGCTGGTATGCTTTCACTGATTTTTTTTTCATCTAAATAAATAGTTTTTGTTTGAATCTCATTTTTATTTTCTTACTTTTTTATTTCATTTTTTGTTACATAAAATTTTATTGACAACGCTTTAAAATCATAGACCCCTTTCATAATAAATCAGATCATAATTCACAACTTTTCATAACCCCGTCAATTTGGGAACCAACCATGGGACAATTTCAACTACACACTCAAACACTGATCACTCTGGACCAGCACACCCTCGCTCACTATCGGCCCCCGCCAGATGTCATGGACAATCTGACGGGGCACGAACGGATAGCACTAAAGCAACTAACCCATAATCCAAACATAATCATAAAACCAGCCGATAAACGCTCTAAGGTGGTGATTATGGATACCCATACCAGACACAATCCAAAATAACACACAAACACAGATCCGCGACATCATCAAATCACTCCACCTAAAAAAATACATATTGGCCAAACAACGCGACTTCCTCTCGGGTCCCAATAATCCACGCAATAGATATATTCACCTGGACCCGTCCCTATGAAGTTCCTCCCGGTAGAATAGTATCAGACTGTAACAGCGCAACCTATAATGTCGCCCACTATATTGATCACTTCCTCTCTCCGCTCTCCACCAAATACGACAGCTACATCAAGGACACATATCATTTTCTGGACATAATCAGGCCCATGGCTGTCCCCAAAAACACACATTTATTCACTATTGATATTGACAGTCTATACACCAACATCGATACAAAACTAGGCATCCAAGTAATCCGTTCCATCTTTCAGAAATATCCGGACCCGACCAGGGGCCTCATTTATCATTGTGGATACACGTTTTGGACATGTACACCCTTTTTGACCATGGCGTAGCGTGATTTACACGCTTTTTGAAGAACAGGAGGAATTTGCGACTCAGCTGCTGAGTCAGAGAATTGCAGTCTGCGAGGGAGAGAGAGGAGCGCGGACAATCAACAATCAAAGCCATTAAGATTGTCAGTCTCCTTTTATTGGGACACAGGTCGATAATATCACACCTAACCCAATAATTAGACATACTTATCGGTGTTGGCAGAAATGCCACAATCTCATAGGTATTAAAAACATGCTTTGTGTTAGGACTCCCCTGTGGATTAGTTCTCCTTTACATGAGTCCATGACTGATCAGATTTCCCGTAAATGGCGAGACTGTGGTATACAAGTGCTTGGTGACCTTTGTAAAGGAGGTCTAATTGGTGAATATTCATATATCTGCAAACGCTACAATCTACCCTCCTCACACTTTTTAAAATTTTTACAGATCAGAAATTGGATCAAAGACCAGTGTGAGGACTACCCTAGAATTGGAGATACTCCTCTGGGAAAAATAATACACTTATCTGACTCGCCAACTGGACTGATCTCAAAGCTTTATAAATGGATTAATGACTGTGTGGACTACAAACATTTGAATCTTAAGCACAAATGGGAAAAGGACCTGAATGCCAACTATAGCAATCAAGAATGGGAAACAATCCTTAGGAACTCTCAAACCTTTTTAACTTCAACTAAACACAGACTGATCCAATTTAATGTCTTGCATCGCACATATTACACCCCTCAGAGACTACACCACATGTATCAGTCTGTCTCTTCATGCTGCCCAAGATGCACTACCAGGGATGGCAATCTAACCCATATGCTATGGGACTGTAAGAGCCTTCAACCATTTTGGCAAGGTATCCATAACATCTTATCCAAAATACTCAAAAAAACTGTCACCACAGACCCCCCTGGTAGCTCTTCTTGGGGATTTAAACAGACTTCTTAACTTTACACTGAATCAGGAAAAGTTTATTTTATTATCCATTACAGCCGCTAAAAATGCATTTTAACAAACTGGAAATCCACAACACCACCATCCTTGAAACAATGGTGGAATGAAATTCTATCATATTGTACTCCAGAAAAAATTATGTATAGTGTGAGGGGAAAACCAGAGCATTTTTTCAATATTTGGGTACCTCTGATGAAAACAATTCCACAAATTGAAGCTTCCATAGGCTGAATGTGATTGGATGTATAATTGTACTGAACTGTTTTCAACTGATCCTCAGGACCAATGTGTCTTTATTTTGTACTGTCTGGTGGGGGGTGGGATAGGGTGTGGCATTGTGTCTTTGTGATCTGTGTACTATATGTTTTGTAAGTCTTTGTGATCTGTGTGTACTATATGTTTTGTAAGTGATATAATTGGGAATAAAAATAGTTATATAAAAAAAAAAAGATTATGTCAGTCATGTGTGACAGTCCCCCTTCATCTTATATATATATATATATATATATATATATATAT
>JAJHUR010140508.1:1398481-1416006 GCA_027495735.1 Lutjanus campechanus | reverse complement strand
CAAATTTACCTGTTAAATACAGATCATCCTTGTCTAGTATATATCTTGCTCTTTTGTGTAAAAGTGTTGACACTAAAACATTTGGATTTGACAGGGTTGTAGAACCACTTTTGAGAGATCTTCAACTGCTGGAAAACGAAGGGATCTACATTAGCAGGTTAGGAACCAGTATTAGAGGTACAGTGTTCTATGTATCATCTGATAATTTGGGAGCGCATGCATTTTCTGGTTTTCAAGAGTCCTTTAATGTTAAGTTTTGTCGTTTTTGTTCAGCCAGTCGTAGCGACATTCAGAGTTGTTCTGTGCAAAGTAATTCATTTGTATTGAGAACCAAAGAGTCTTCAATGAGAATGTTTCCAGGCTGAGGGAGAATGAGCACTTGAAAAGTGTTGAAGGAGTGAAACGAGACTGTGTATTGAACAAATTATCTTACTTTCATTGTATAACAGGATTTCCACCTGACTTTTTACATGACCTCCTAGAAGGCATTGTACCTTTTGAAATCTGTCTGTGTTTGAAAAAATTCATTGAACAAAAGTACTTTACATTGGATTATTTGAACACTGCCATACAGCGCTTCCCCTATAAATTTTCTGACAGAGTTAACCGTCCACAGAGAATTCCAGAAAAAGCACTTGTGAGTCAAACTATCGGAGGCAACGGCCATGAGAATTGGACTCTTTTGAGGTTTTTGCCTCTGCTCATAGGTGATGTTGTTCCTGAAGATGATGACGCATGGTCTGTAATTCTCGAACTTAAAGACATTGTGGAAATTTTGGCATCCTCCAGTTTTACAGATGAAAGCTTGTGTTACCTTGATGCCAAAATAAGTGAGCACAGAAAACTGTTACTGATTGTGTTTCCGGGGCTGAAACTCAAACCTAAGCACCACTTTCTGGAACACTATGCTCATTTAATCCGCTGCTTTGGACCAGTGGTTGATTTTTGGACATTCCGCTTTGAAGCGAAGCATAGCTTTTTCAAGAAAGTGGTTCGTGATGTCAACAATTTCAAAAACATTCTATTGACTCTGTCCCTCAGACATGAGCTTATGTTGGCATACTACTTGGACATGCCCAACCTTTTCAAACCAACAGTGGAAGTAAAAGGAGTCTCAAATGTTTCCTTTGACATTTTGGCCGCCTCTGTCAAGCAAGTGATTGAGAAGAAATGTAGAACTCTGAGCAGTGTATCTCTGGCCACAACTGCATACATACATGGAACAAGATACACCAAGGGAATGTTCGTGTCAGTTGGCAGCACAAGTGGACTTCCTGATTTTTGTAAGATTGTCCATGTGTTGCTTGTGTGCAACAAGCTGTTCTTTCTTCTTGAACCTTTCTCAGCTTGGTATTTGGAACACCTGAGATGTTACGAAGTTGTCAAGAGAGACTCTGCTCAACTGATGGTAGCCGAACCTGAAGACCTGAACCACTACATTCCATCGTCAGCGTACACTGTCCAGGGCCGAGTTGTGGTGTCACCAAAGGCGTTTCTTGTTCATTAAGGTATTTTCACACCACATTTGCCACTTGTGCACCAAAGTTTTTAGTTTGTTAAAAATGTAATTTCAATTTCTTCACAGTTGGAGTTTTGAGCATCGGGTTTGGAGCATCAGTTTTGGAGCCGGAGCATCAGCATCAGCTTTGGAGCATCAGCATCAGCTTTGGAGCATCATCTTAAAGCGTCTCGTCTTTAACGATAAAGGTATGTTATAAGAGTTTGTTACAGTTCAGTAATTGATATTCATGGAATGACATACACCTGGGGCACACACCAAAAAACATCCAAAAACCTCCATACGGCTGTCCATACTGACCCAGGTGTCCTGAAGTGATATAGTCCAGAGTTTACTCGAAACAACGACATTTATTACATTTTTACAGCCTAAACAGTCTTGCTCATCATGTTTTTTTTTTCTTTTCATTTTCAGACAGTTTCATCATGCTGCTGCGCATCATCTTGAGTGAAAATGACATTAGGAAGCTTACCATCGACAACTTGCCTGAGACTGTTGATGACTTCTGCTCAATCCTGAAGATTAAACTGGGACTGGAGGGGGACTTTGTGTTTCAGTATAAAGACCCCGAATTTGATAATGAACTGTGCAATTTAAGTAGCATGTCAGAGCTTCCTAAAGATAAAGCAACTTTGAAAGTGCACACCAAGTCTTCTGAATCATACCACACAGATTCAACTCTGGAAATTGGAAAGTGGTTACATTCACAGCTTCCTCCCCATTGTGGACCTAAAAGGTCCTTGGGGTGGCGTGTGTGCGGGCGGGGGCCTCGAACCCTGCCCGCTGGAGCGGGGGTCAACTGCGCCAAAGCTGGGGAACAATAGTCTGTAAGGGGGGGTTATGAAAAGCATAACACACAAATTATTCAAACACATTTTAAAATTTTCAACACAAAGTAATTTATCATATTAGACATATATAAACTTTCATATATCACAATGGATAAGATAAGAAAATAACACAAGATAAGAAAAATCCTCTTCAAGGCATAATTAAGCGAAGTGAAATAAAACCAGGCACTAAGAGATACAAACAATAGCAGATCCTAGTTTTTGTACTGTAAACAACACTAGAAAACGGTTACCACATTCATAAGCCAACATATGAAATTGTACCTGAGGTTTCCTGGCAAGACTGAGGTTTGGCTTCAGCGCGGCGCTCTGTGACCCACCAAACCTTGGCTTGACAAACTGGGGCACGATAAAATATCACAAATTAAACAACCACTGAGGTGTACAGGTCAGACCTATATACATGTAAAGTGGAACTTAAACATTGTGTAAGCTACAGCATTCCGGTTTTGATTTTGATTAGACTTTTCTGAGAACAGCAGTGCTAAGTACCATTTGAAGGCTTAGTTTGGGTTGAACTTGAGTGTCACTAGTGGAAGAAGAGGATGCATCATCAGATGGTGCAACTGTAGCAGAGCTCACAGCTGCTGAAGGAGCTGGACCAGCAGCAGCAGGTGTGTGCTCCTGAGGTGTCTGAAAAAAACAAACAAACGCAGACCCATGAATACAAGGCAATCTTAATAACATACATTGTGGTCAAATTCTTAAATGTGAATATTTTCTGGTTTTCTACTACTCACTGACAGCAAACTTAATATCTTTGAGTTGTGCACAAAAGGAGACATTTGAGTATGTCATCTTGGACTTCGGGAAAAACTTGTAAACATTTTTCACCTTTTTCTGACATTTAAATCAATTAATTATTAACTATTAATTGATTAATCAACAAAATAATCAACCAATTAAACAACTATGAAAATACTTGTTAATTGCAGCCTTAATCTTTCATCCATTTCTATCATTTAACTATCTCAATTAATTTGACCTTCTTAGTGTTAAATCCACACATGCAGACCTGTGCTCCACCCAGCAGTGACATCTGACCCCGACGCTGGAGTGGACACTTTTCGATCTGTAATGAACCAAAATTAAAATTCAGCAGTATACACAACAGTATTTGTTGATATTGGCATATAGGAAAAAAAACAAGACCTTATGATACAGGTCATGCCACTTCTTTTGCCTGGGGGCTGGTCTGTTCCCAGCATCTGAAGGCCACATCCCTGTGGCGGCAAACCTCCTCAGCTGGGACAGCCATTCATCATCCCCCATGGCGTGGTGCCGTTTAGGCTGGGATGACATCTGAAGGAATATGAGGTTCTCATCTCCTAAGACATACAACTACTGTATAACATAAAATAAAATAAAATAAAATGACCATAAAATGTGTCATTTCTACAATCTAATTTGCTTATTAGGAAGCACCTTATTATGAATGCATTATTATGAAGTACGGACCCAAAAAATGTCACTTTTTCAACATAATACTGCATTGTAGGGTAAACATTGAAATGCTAGCATATAAGTAATATAGATGGGCTTAACACTCGAAAGGCCATAATTCCAAACCTACAAGAACAGCCGTAGGCGGACATTTTGACCTCTAGAATCCAAACTTAATAATGTCTTATGATAAATACCCAGTTGAGAGATTAATGCATTTATTGTCTTAGGATGTCTTTTAAAACATTAAAAAACACAAATGCACATTTTAACAAATTAAATTCATATCATCCCATATATCAAACCGTAATTATTGCATATTATATTCACACCAGTATTTGACAAATTCATTCATTCATAACTCAGAACAAGAAAATCAGAAAATAACCATTAAAAATATCTTTTTTAAAACTCTTATAACACATAAAATTATTTTTAAAAAGGTGGAAGCCAAAAACAAAAGAGCCAAGAACAAAGTTTAGACTAAAGCCATAAAACAATTTTATATTAACTAATTAAATCAATAGTGCATGTCTATTTAACATATAGGTTTAAGATTTGGTTTGTCTGTTCCAAATAATCTCTGAATAACAGAGAAATCCACACTAGTGTTGCAAACGTCCCCAGTCTCCCCTATTCACAGTCAACGACTCCTCTCCTCACGCAATTTACACATGACTTTGCGACATTTTCCGCAAGTGCTGAATTATTTTAGTAGCCACGTCTTTTTCCTCCGTATGGACTCCTAATCACTTTCTGATGAGAATGAAGTATGATCATTCCAAGAAAGGTCGCTGTCACTTTAGTTCCCCTGCATCAGAATCGCCGCTGTCCAAGTTCTGAAGTAGCTCAAAGGCCTTGGTAAGTGTCAGGTCTCTCCTCGGTCTTTCAGACATTTTCTTTATTTCTATCTCCCTGTCTCCCTATCTGTTAATCTCTCGATTTCTGTCTAATAATAACGCGACTGCGGGAAAAAATAGATCAACCGCGGAAAAAATAAATAGAACAGCACGAAATTCCGTACGGTCAATATGACTGTTCATGGCCGAAATGGGTAAAAATGATATTTTTGTTGTAGTTTGTGTAATTTATGTAAAAACAACTTTAAAGTGATATTCCATTTTACCAGAATAAGCCATTTTGTATGTACTCACCACTATGCTGATGTGATGATAAGTGAAGATCTTCAGTACACCAAACAATCCTGGAGTTTTAGGAGAAACAGGGTAGCAGCCTCATCCAGTATAATGACAGTGAATGGTGACCACGGATAAAACGTTAAAAATAGCACACAAAACAAACACAAAATGTCTCCATCCTGCTTGTGTGGTGTAATCCAAGTGTCTGCAAGCCGCGACATTAAAAATTAACCGCAAAAAACGCCATTTACGCCATGTTTTTAGCTGAAATATCAGCTGTTGCACGTAGCCGGTAAGATGTAAACATGGCGTCGATCTTGCAAGACTTTGGCATGTGCGGCCATTAGGATATATACGAAGTCTCGTGAGATCGACAACTATCCCTTTCTTTCAAATAAAAATTTAAATCAGCTTTAGTGGCCTGACAGATCAGAAACTTATATTTCCAAAACAGTCTAGGAAATTATTAACATCAACAGATGATTAGCTATAAACATTTGATAATACCAAAATATCAAATTCAATATAACACAGGCATTACATGTTACAAAATACATGTCTCTCTGGCCCCTTGAGGCACACCATGATCTTGGCAAATAAATAATAAATAAATTAAATGAAAGTTTGATACCTCAGAGGTTGGGGTAATAAGTTAAATTAAAAATGTGAATAACTTGATTTACTTGCCGTGAAATATTCCAGAAAGAGGGCCTGTCTTTGTTATATCGAATGACAACTACTGTAACTGGCTACTAACAGCGCTATTGTAATAGTTACTGTACAGACAGTAAACAGTAACTCAAGTTACATTTTTATGTTCTTATCCAGCAAAGTGAACCACAAAGTAAGACTGCGGGCAAATAGATAAATTAGTTAGTCAACATTTGCCAAGTTAAATACACGACATTTGCTGCAAGCTACTGACCGTTTTACTGTATACAGTAGTTGTACAATGAAGAGCTGACAGGAAATGCTCATATTCTTAGCTAAGAAAGTGAAACATGTCATGATCTTGGGCAAATAAATAAGAAGTTAAATGAACCTGGTGATAAGTTACATCACTGTAAATGTAAATGACTTTAGATTTATTTTCCCTGGAAAATGCAGAGAGAGGTGTTTGACAGGCTTAGTTTAATGAATGAGACGTTCAAGTAATAAATTACCTCAGAAGTGAGAATAACTTGATTTGCTTGCGGTGAAAATGCCAGGAAGTGGGTAATTTGTTATATCTAATTACAGCTAACTAGCTACTGGCAGCGTTATTGTAACGGAACAGTACAGTTCAGTGTACAGAAATTAGGTTGACAGTAACTCAAGCAAGCATCTTTATGTTCTTGGCTAATAAAGTGAGCCACAAAGTAAGATTGCGGGCAAATAACAGATGCGGCGAAGAGATATTTTGCCTCTGCCAACTCCAACTTAGCAACAGCGCACCGAAAAGGGACTGTGATTGGTCGAAGCAGCGGGGGGAGGGCAAAGCGTTTGGATTGGTAAGAAATGGAGAGGAGGTATCTTTTGATTGGCAAAAAATGGACTGGTAAGAAATGGAGAAATGGAAGCAGACCAACAGGCTTTAGGTGGGACCACTACTACTCCAATGATTACGGCTCTAATTGTGTTCATTTTATTTATCACAGGTGTTGGAGGGAACTGTTGGTAGGCCTGCACACAATAGGTCCAACATTGACCCACAAACCCAAACCCAAGGAGAATAGAACACGTTTTCTGCCTGAAGAAAGTCTATTGATGACTGAAACGTTGCAGTGGAACAGCTTGAATAAAGCTTGCTTTGATTTTTGGACCATTATTTGTCATTTTTTAGCGATTTTCAGTATCCTTGCAAGAAAATTAGCATACAGGCTAAATTAGCATAACCCAACCAACGAGGCCGACAACACGATATGGTGGGCTGCAGACAGGACGGAGGCAGACCGGAGGTGAGACAGACGGGGCAGGCCTGCCCCTTATCCACACTGGCACCTGAGCACGCAGGCTGCAGCCTCAGGAGAGAGAGTCGACCACAGAGCCCGGGCTGGCCACAGCGTACGCCCCCGCGGCCGCAGGGACCGTAAATGCGACACAGGAGACAGGAACCGCAGCATCGGGAGTCGTCACCCGGGCCGGCGGCCACGGACCGACACAAGACCAGCAACAGTGGCAGGCAGAGGTATGGAGGTATGGACAGAGGGATCCATCGATCCACGGACCCGAACTTCACTTTGAAAACACTTACGTTATTCAGGATTTTAAAAACTGCTCATCACCTGAGTAATGTCACAGGACCAGAATTGCTGCCTTTGCTAAGTAAAATGACTCAGAACCTCTCCTCTGCCATAACACCAGCGGCTCCAAATGCCACAATATTATTTTTAATAAACAATAATGCAAAAAATTCTGCATGGTACCTTGATAGTGCTCTCTGAGTACCTTGATTGTCTGTTCTTGCCACTGACATACAGACTCCAACTCATCTACCGGGGGGAGGCTGGTATCAGAACTTTAAGATAGTGACAGCCTGGTCCAGACGGCATTTTGGCCGCAGACTACGGGAAGCTACGGTGGACAGCACATGCATCGCACTGACGCAGAGCCTGGGCGAACCCACGGACCAGCCAGGGGCCAGCCAGCCCACAGCACAGGAGACCAGGATGCAGCCCCTTGAGCCACGATCGCGGGAGGCACAGACAGACTCCGCTGGAGGAGGATGGAGAACCATCAACTACAACCAACTTACCTGGCCGGGTTACCATGACTACAGAGCAACAGCAGGTGGCGGATGAGAACAGTGCCTCTCCTCTTGTCCCCTCTCTCCTCCTCACTCTGCTCCTCCTCTCCCTCCCCTTTCTTCTCTCCCTCCTCTCCCCCATTCTCCTCCTCCTCTCCCTCTCTTTCCTCTCTTCTCTCCCTCCCTCCCTCTCTTTCCTCTCTCTCTTTCCTCTCTTCTCTCCCTCCCCCTCTTTCCTCTCTTCTCTCCCGCCCCCTCTTTCCTCTCTTCTCTCCCGCCCCCTCTTTCCTCTCTTCTCTCCCGCCCCCTCTTTCCTCTCTTCTCTCCCTCCCTCTCTTTCCTCTCTTCTCTCCCTTCCTTTCTCCTCCTGTTCTCTCCCCTGCCCAGGAACTCCACAGCTGAAGCAGAAAGGTGCACTGAAGTGCAAAAAAACAACAGAAGAACTGGAAGAAGAACTTCTGATTGACTTAATCACAGAGGAGCTGTGGATGGCCGAGAGACGACCTGCCAGAAGACGTGTGATGCTCCAAAAGAAACCACTGATGAAGCCCAAAACTACAAACCAAGCCTTCAAGAAGGACCTGCTTATACAGTTGTAGGACAGGTGATTTTAAGGTTATGTCCAACCACAATTAATAATTTTTTGATAACACAAAAAGGCTTTTATTAAGGGACTCCAGACCTATTTAGGCACGGAGAATTTTTCAGCATTTATTAATTTATGTAGATGCAAAACTCAATTTTTATGGGGGTTTCTCAGTGGGAGACAGGGGGGCCTGGGATGTGCGTACATACTGATGGCCTTCGGCATCGACATTCCTGTTTTTCCTCTCTCCCTCATCTCAGAGGTGGCGGGGAGATACAGGCTAGCCTATTCCGGCACTGTCGGGGTTGGGATTTTTTTTTTTTTTTACACTGCATTTATTGACCTCATTTATGGTGTTTTGCTCCACACTCCTGCGAACTCATTTATAAAGTTGACTTACTTGATTTAACAGTTTCCTTTATTTCTCTGGTTGTGTGTAATTGTGTTGTGTGTAGTACAGCAAGCTGCCCCAAACAAGTTGACCTCAGTGTTCAGCAAAGTTCTCATATAGTTTCTATTTTTCATCAGTTTTGTATTGTTTCGCTTCAGCTTATTTTTTCGTTTTGGTTTAGTGTTATTGTACGATCTTAGTTCATTATTTGGGTCAAATTACCCAGTCATACAGACATCCCCAAAATATGCACCAAAGCCTCGTGCTACTTGTGTTGACCAATATGACCTAGAGTTTTTCCTTTTTCTTTTAATGTTTGGTTTCTATTTGAGTAAAAATGTGTCCACCAGTCACTCGGCTTGAAATGTGTTTAGGCACAGCAAACTGAAATAACAATATTTAATTTGGTTAGCACAGGAGTTTATTCAAACTGAACCAAAGCTTAATTCAAAAGCAATAAATTATGAACTGAGGTATTTTGACCTTTACTGCATTGGCAAAACGAGAGAGAAAATAAAATAATTAAATAAATAATAAATAAAATAAATAAAAAAATAAAAAAATAAAAAAATAAAAAAAATAAATAAAAATAAATGCAACACCTTTGGAGTTCTTCAAAAAGGATTTTTTTTTTTTTTTAAATCACTCAGTCTGGGGCTGGTTCGCCCTAAAGTGCTCCTTTTCCTTGGCAGCCTCCTCCTCCAGCACCTGAACCAGCCTGCTTCTCCTCCTTCTCTTGTAATGCTGCCTCCTCCTCCTCATCTCCTGCCTGCCTCCCCCAACTCTGTAAAACAAGATATTGCCGTCAGACTGTTCTCCTGATTGATATTTATACATGGTTTCAATTATGGTTTCAACTGGTGGTTCCTCGCTCTGAGCTCTTCTAGAAGCCTCCTTGCTCCTCATCTCCTTCAGGTGCATTTAAGCAACTGGAAAATCCTTCATCATGGTGGATGGGAAACAACTTCTGGGTCAATGGACCAAAGAGGAGATGGGGGAACAGAATTCAACGTAATGGAAAGCACCCTCTGTCTCCCCTCCAGCCTTTCCACCTCAAGAATGTGCCAGCACATTGTTGTGGTTTGTTTCTGTCATGTGTAATGTGAGGAGAAGAGTTATCACAAGGTAGTTTGTTGTGCTCTGCAAATTTTGGGAGATTGTTGAGATTTTGGAAATACTAGACAGTTTGTAAGAGGGAGAAACCTCTTTATTTCTAACACCCTTTTTCTCCTGTTTTTTATTTTTTATTTTTTTTATTTTTTTTAAACTATTTTGGGCATTAGGTTAATTGATTTGTCATTTATTTAGTTTTGTGTTTGTTTTAGGGAAGTTCAGGTTGATTTTAATACTTTGTGGTCATTATGGTCAGGAGTATTTTTAAATCATAAATCTACTTTGAGTCACTTTGATAGTTTTGAGAGATGTTACCATGAACCTGTGTGGATGCATGAAATACCTTGAAAGAAATAATTTTACTCAATTTAAATCAGATGTAACATAGCTGACAGTGAAAGTCACAGAGTTGAAGTATCATAGTTGAGTGAACATAATTATTAACCAACAGCAATGCCTTTATTTCAAGGCAGAAGTCCCATTCAGTTGAAACTGGGGCAGCTGGGGCCAGTTGTTTTGTCATAGAGGCACATTTGAGAATTGAGAATAATATTAATGTTAATTATTCAGATATATTTTTTTGGTTTAGGCCATGTGCCATCTAGTCAGATTACCTTGGAGAGAAGGCAGACATCTCTCTGGCTGATATCTCCAAAACTCTGCAACTCACACCAAAACTATTATATGGATAAAAAGCACTACAGTCCAGGGGGAAATATGTATTTTTGATTATGGGGTGAACTGTCCCTCTAAGAATTATTAAGTGCAATATCCAGTAGCCTTGGTAATAATTGTTGAGTCACTCACATCAGGACCCGTGTAACTGGATGTTAACTCACTGATAAGCAGGAGAGGCATGAAACTGTTTGCTCAGTTATGTTTCACAAGCTTGTTCCACATTCTCTCTTGACAAGTTGTTAACGCTGAGCAGGTGAAGCTAAGTGTGAGACACAGAGAGGCAGGACAGTAGGAGTTTAGGATTAAAGGACTATTTATTGTAAAGCTAGATAGTGGAGGATCTGGGCTGGGGCTGGGGCTTGGATGGGTAGCTGGGCTGAAGCTGGCTGAGCTATGGAGGAGGGTTTGCTGGAGCTGGGGCTGAAGGCTGGACTGAGTGAGGGTGACAGGCAGGCCCGGAGTGTGGGTGAAGAGGTGGAGGAGCCAAGGTAGGAAAGGCTGGAGACCAGGACTGAAGGGGAGCAACATTTGTAAAGAAGGCTGGAAACACAGACTGACTGAAGCTGTGTTTCAATTCAGGGTCTGCATCCTTCGAAGGCCGCATTTGAAGGCCAGTTACGTCACAACACTGCGCGAAGGCCTGTCCCAATTCAGCCAAAGTCGAAGGATCCTTCAAATTCGCACTTCAAATGTGTCCTCCTTTTCGGCCGCTGGGTGCCGCTTCGGAGGATGCACCGCCACTATCCTTCGCGGGCTCCCGCATCCCAAAATGCTTTGCGTGCTGCTGTTGCGGCCCAGTCGAAAATAGTGAGCCGAAATGGCGACATCAAGTGCCGAGTCAACATATAAATGTAAGTATTCAGTTGTCACAGTATAAAATATTCGGTTCTCACCCATTGAACATTGAACATCCAACTGCATATATGTTGAACCAAAACCCAAAAATCCTGTCAAAATATGTGACTATCAATGCTGAGTAATGGTTAGCTTAATGCTCTAAAAACTTCACTTTCAAATGTTTGAGGCACGAGGTGGTTTCATATAACGTAGCCTACATAAAAACCAATAAATTTATATTATGTCATGTTGATTTAAAATGAAATCTGTATTATTTTTACAGACTGTAAATTATAAAGTCCAGTAAAACATTTGGAGTGAGTAAATAAAGAGATAGATAGCCTAAATCAATCAATCATGATTCCTTCTCAAAAATAATATTCTAACCCTTTTCCTTTTGTTGTAACACAAAACATGTTTCATTGTGTTTTAGGGAGCAAAGAGCAGACAGAGAGATTCATCAGGATGAGGGGGGCACATGAAGATTTATTCACAGGGGCCAAACACTCGGCTGCAGTAGGGTGGAGGTGAGGCAATAATAAATAGGCCATTTGTCAGTGTCCTGATGTCACTCCCAAATCTTTGCATCCCCGTGTTAATGTGATCTTGTGCTCACCTTTTCTCTTGTTTCTCTACGTGATTAGAGTCATACTGGAGAAGATGGGCCTGCTGGGGAAGGTGCAGCCCCAGCAGGCAAAGAAAAAATGGGATAATTTGAAGAAAAAATATAAGGTAGGTGCAGAATTTAATGTTGATATGGAAACAAACTTATATTTGTTTTAACCTGCAAATAAATACACACTTTGCTGAAAGTTCCTGACGTGAATGATGTCCACTGCCTTAGGATTGCAAATACCCAGGGACAGGAGAGGGAACGAGTGGGAAGGCCACCGCTGCAACCTGGCCCTGGTTTGAGCTCATGGACGAGATGCTGGGACAGAGGCTGTCCATCGCCCCCCCCCTGTCCTGATCGCCTCACTCCCTGACCCTGACAACACACCAGGGCCAGCTGCAGCGGTGGGTCAGCAGGAGGAGGGTAGTGAAAAGGGACGAGAGGAGGAGGAGGAGAAGGAGGGAGAGGGATGAGCTGCTGGACCTCCTGTGGGAGGATATGCAGCAGCAGAGGGAGGCGGAGGAGAGGAGAGAGAGAGAGAGAGCGCCGGGAGAGGATGGAGAGACTTTTCTCTCTCCTCGAGAGAATGGTGGAGCGGCGTTAGTTTTGTTTACATTGTATATAGTCAATTAGTTGTAGTTATTCATTTTAGTTATCTATTTATTTAATTTCAATTTAATATTGTATATAGCTATTTCATTTTATGGTCAATGTTCTGAATTCCTATGAATGTTATGTTCCCAGAATTAAAATTATTGTAAAGTGTCACGTCATCTTGCATTTCGTACTTACAACCTAAGTACAATTTATAGAAGTGTCAGCAAACAGCATCAAGTGCTACTTTTCAGTGACAATTTAAATTACAATCCTCAACACTGATCATAAATTGCTGTCAGGATGTATAGCTGCTAGACTCAAAAATGGTTAGTCACAACATATTGATGAAACGCAATCTGGCCTCCTAAATGGAAGATATATTCAGAACAACATACATCGATTACAGTCATGTAGTATCAGAGGAGGGGTTCATTCTCTTCCTAGACTTCTATAAGGCCTCTGATTCTGTGGAGCACCCCTTCATATTAAGTAGGCTACTTTAGATTATTTTGGCTTTGGTCAACAATTCATAAACCTGATTGGTATGTTGAAGATATTAATAGTTGTGTAGCTTTAGAACAAAGCCCAAGATTTCAGGTAAATAGGGCTATTAGACAGGGTAGCAACAGCTCTCCCTTATTATTTATTCTGGTAGCCGAGCTATTATCAATTATGGTACAAAAGAATAATGGTATTGAAGGAATACATATTTTGGAAGGAAATTTACAGGTGATACAACTTTATTTTAAAGAAGTAAAGGGCAAACTCCTAAAGTATTGAACTCCATCAACATATTTTCCAAAGCGTCAGGCTAGAAACCATATTGATAAATGTGAAATATTTGCACTTCATGATCAGCCGGCACTCTCAATATGTAACATTTCGGTCAAAAGTCAAGTGAAATATTTGGGTATAGTTATTATAAACAATAAAGAAATAAGGGAGAGGGAAAATGTTTGTACAGATGTGGATAAACTATTCTGAACTCTTGGTTACAGAGACATTACTGTATTTGGGAGGGTCCTGCTTTCTAAAATGAAGTTAAAAAAGACTGATAAGTGATTTGACAAGTGATTTAATGGGAAACAGATCGTCTTTTGTCAACTTCATTATTATTTGCAGAGGTATTGCATACAAACAAGAGATTACCAATGTTAATATGAATTCCAATAATGTAAGAACAAAGGAAATAGAGTACTAATTGAATAAGAAATCAGAAATGCAGTCTTGACAACAGGACTGACTATTTACAGTTTACAGATTATCATTTTAAAGAAATATGTACAACTATAATCATGAACAGAAACTATTATAATCGAATTGATTATTAATGAAATTCATAATTATTTACAACAACAGGCTGAACAGGAGTCCCTGGCAGTGCTGCTGGGATGGATGGGATGCCACAATAAAGACCCTGGTGTCTTCTGTTGGCCAGTGGGACATCATCTGGGGTGGCATTCAGGGTGTTTGGGGGTCCGGTCTCCACTGTCCACCACATCGTCCTGGGTTTGCAGGGATGACATGATCAACGGCTGCCATGTCACTAAGGATTTTTTGAGAAAGGGGCAAATCATTATTAGTTTAGTATAATAATATAAATATAATGATAATAAATTGTTACAACAAACCAAACCTACAAAACACTTCAAGTAGGAACAATGGCTTTAAAGTTATGTTACTTACCAACTAAAGGTAGTTGTGATCAGGGATACCCTCCTCCAGAGCAGACACCTCTGCAGACAGACGGTCCCGCCACGGAGCACCACTGACGGCCTCCAGCCCGTTCTCCCCCTCACCCTCCGGCATGACATCCTGCACCTCATCCTCTGGGGGCATGATGTCACCAGTCCTCAGGCAGATGTTGTGCAGGACGGCACATGCTGTTATGACCTACAATGAACAGGAATTCCTCATTAATTTTGATTTACTCTGTTTCAGTACTCAAAAATAATAATCATGTTTTGTGATGACTTACCTGAGGCACAAAGGTGTGGTGCACCTCAGCGCTTTAAAAAATGGCCCTGAACCTGCTCTTCATCAATCCAAAGGCATGCTCAACAATAGAGTGTGCCCTGGAATGATGGGCATTAAAGCGCTGGGCTCCCACACCTTGCACAGGCTGCTTGTAGGGAGTGATGAGGGGGAGTGGATGCTGGAGGCACGGGTACCCGCCGTCTGCAAGGATGAAGTGCCCTGGAGGAGGGTAGGCAGCCTGTCTGTACAGTGGGCTGTGCCGGAGTACTCTGGCGTCATGCACCGACCCCGGCCAGCCCACGTACGTGTCCAAAAAGCGGCCCTGATGGTCAGTGACTGCCTGCAAAATGATGGAGGCGAACAGCTTCCTGTTCATGTAGCACTGACCATCAGGGCCGCTTGGTGTCTTGCCAGCCCTGCAAACCCCCGAGTTACTGCCGCCAGGTCTGCTGCGCTCCTTGGGAAGTGGATGACCCTCTGGCGAATGGCCACCACCTCCTCAGTAACTCGGTGGACGATCCGGTGGACAGTGGAGCGAGGCATCCCAAACACCCGTGCAACCACCCTGTATGATGCCCCACTCGCCAGCCAGAAGAGGAACACCAAGGTCTCTAGTGTGGCACCCCATCCATGCCTCCGATCCTGGTGGAGCAGGTTCAGCAGCACTGCCAGGGACTCTCTGTTCAGCCTGAAGTCCTGCCTGGTGTCTTCTCCATTAAAAAATCTGTCCAGGACAGGCACAGCCAGGTTGACCCTGCAGTACATGGGTCTGGTCTGAAGGAGTGGAATAAGAGGAGGGGGAAATTATTAATTAACCCTCTGTTACACCTTGACACATTTATGTGTTTTTTTGGAATGTTATTTTTAACAGATCTCATCCATTTCTTGTGCAACTATTGTAGCTTATAATTGCATCATGTTGTGTATTTTGTGAGTTCTAACTTTTTCAAATGGATTTTTAATTTCTTAACCCATTGTCAACAACGTAAACAAAAAGTATAGCACTCCCACACCTTCCACAGAAATGTGCACAGTGAAACCCATTCAAACCACTATGTTTCATCCTGCTCTGGAAAAACATATACCATACAGCCTCTTATTCCTTGGTTTCATTTATGATTAATTTAACATTAGGGTCTGAGGTGGGGGACAATAAGATTCTGGAAATCATTCTATCTAGGCTTCCCGATCTAGTTTGGATGATTCATGACCAAGATGTGTAATCTGTTTTGAATATTAGGCTATCAAGATCGGGGTTTTTAACTATTAATCAAGGTGATGTGGCATTAACCACAACCCGATCTACAGTTAACCTCTGTAGCATTAATGTAATGTAGGCTTTTTGTATACAAACTAACTGTTAATGAGCTAATAACAATAACATTGCTGTGGGCTCACATAACAAGTTTACCTGGGCACGGTCCTCTCTCAGCCGGAGGTACACAAGCCGCCGGCGCCGACGGAGAGCGTAGAGGCTCCTCTCCTCTTCCTCCAGAGCGAGGAAGAGGAAATAAACAGAATCACCTCCGGATCCATTTTCTTTCTTTCTCTCTCTTTCTCTCTTTCTTTCTCTCCTTCTTTCTTTTCTTTCTTTCTCTTGTCTGTCTTTCTTTCTTTGTTTCTGTCTGTCTTTCTGTCTTTCTTGTTTGTCTCTCCTCTGTCGATCTTGACTTTCGCGGGCTTGGCCGGTAGTTGGTGACGTGAGGGGACCGGCGGTGACGCAACCAGGAAATACTCCGAAGGCTAGACCGTCCCATTTGGTTCACGGGGAGGACGGGTCCTTCGGGGGGAACGTCCTCCAAAGGACCCAGACTTCGGAGGACGGGTCCTTCGAAGGATGCAGACCCTGAATTGGGAAACAGCCTGAGTCAGATAATACAATCTGAAAAGGTGCATGTGGCAGGACTTGGTCTTTGTAGAGATCCTGATTAAGGATGAGCTGCAGCTGGTGAATCTCTGCTCCACCTCCAGCACACCTGTCTCCACTCAAGCAATCACACACTCAGCACACACACAGACTCTAAGCAGAGGTAGAGGGTATGACACAGGTAAAAATAATTGGGTTTGAATAAAAATACTTTTTTTCCCCTTATAGTTAAGGTTGAGACCCGAAATGAGTTGTATGGATATGAATAAAGTTGTGTCTTGAGAATATGGTATGCCCCTTGATGTGCCTTGGGCTGTTGCCCTCAGAAGTGAAATCGTATATGTTCGGAAATTGACCTAATCTGCAGATAAATCTAGAAAATCCTGTGCTGCTTTTGAGCAAATTTAGCAATAGTGTAAAGAATCTGGGTTTATTGTTATTGAGTAAGCAAGAGAAAAAGAATTCTGAATTGGTATCAGACATGGCATGCTTGTGTCATGAAAGGTAGAAATGCATGTACCATTAAATGTTCATCATCTCTGTCATGGACATGCATGAATATTGTGTGTTTTCATGATAGGAGACGTTAAAAAGCTTACAACAGCTGGTACAGTCTCCCATCCAAATACTAACCAGGCCTGACCTAGCTTGGCTTCTGAGATCGGGTGAGAAGGGGCAGGCTGAGGGTGGTCTGGCACTAGGAGCAGTCAAAATAACACAATTTTAAAATGTCATCTCTGTCATAGACCTGCATGAATATTGAGGTTGTTTTTTTTTTACATGGAATATATCAAAAGAAAGAGAGTTGGCTGGTTGTATCCAAAAATCCACTTTTCAGACAAAAAAAAACTATGACCATCAGTGGAGTCCGTTTTTTGTGAACGACACATTTTTAAGCAGAATATCGACTTCACATTTTCATTTTCATTTTTTATCACTTCATATAATGTGTGTGACATCACTGTCACCAGGATGGTTAATATCAGGTGTGTTTGTCCCCGGGCTGGAACACTGTCTGGCCGGCCCTGGAGGTCCGGGGACTGCAGCACAGGCAACCCCACTCTGTGCCGGGGCTCTGTGGCTGAGTCATGATGCTCTCTGACCTCCAGATCTGCAACTGAGCACCGATTTTTTTAATGCTAGATAACACCATCTTCTTCTGCTGCTGCTCATTCCAGTGGTTCCCTTC
>JAJHUR010140508.1:1368876-1379136 GCA_027495735.1 Lutjanus campechanus | reverse complement strand
GCTCGTCTGGGTTCGACTCTTCCGCCTGGCAACGACTCCTCTGCGGCTCGCCGCTCAGCGACTCCCCTGCACCGCCGGCGGACCTCTCGGGCTGCAGGAACCAGGACTCGACGGCTTCAGCCACAGTAAGCCTTTCTCTGTTTCTCCCGGCCGCTGAAGGACAGTGTTTTACGGGTTCGAGGGTGCACGTTCCCCTCCTCGGCCCCGCGGCCGGGTTGAATCCTGCTCGGCTTTCTTACCAGACAATCAGAGACTTTGTCCGGGCCTACAGCCTGAAGAACGAACTGAATGCTAAGCTTATTCCACTGCTTAAACTCGTGTCTGGTCGCTATGAAAATAAGTCATTACCAACTGTTCCTGAGGTCTGAAGTGTTGCATTTGGGTCCAAAACACATCCGTCACACTCCTCTCCAGATTAAAGGAAGCTCAGGCAGGCTGCAGGAACACTGCAGGAGGACAAGACAACAAGCAAGGACGAGTCTTATACTGTGAGATGATCAGACACCAACTCATTCGGCATTAATTTGAACTCTAAATAATGTGAAAACAAGCAAACAAACATAAGTTACCGACTGAAATAGAAATTTAAAAGGACGACCGCGGCTATAGTGTTGCTGACAGAGAAGCAAGTATTTCCACTCAGGATGTTCTAGTACAATAAATATATTACAGATTTCTCCTTTAAAGGGATAGTTCACCCCAAAATTAAAATTAAATAGTTTAAGTCCACAAAACACTGCTGGAGTTTCAAAGGAAAACAGTGCTGCAGAATCTCCCAAACAATGGAAGTGAATGGTGACCAGTTTTCAAACGTAAAAAAACATAAAATGTCTCCATACTGCTCGTCTGGTGTAATCCAAGTCTCCTAAAGCCCCAACATGCAAAGTTGACTTTAAAAAATGTTATTTCCACCATGTTTTTATCCTGAATCTTCACTGTAGATCTTTAGCTTGGAGCCACATGCACACTGTCTGAACTGTGTGTGTGGAGTGACGGTTTGCAAACAGCATGTTGGGGCTTTAGGAGACTTGGATTACACCAGACGAGCAGTATGGAGGCATTTTATGTTTTTTACAGTTGTTTTTTTAATGTTTGAAAACTGGTCACCATTCACTTCCATTGTTTGGGAGATTCCACAACACTGTTTTCCTGTGAAACTCCAGCAGTGTTTTGTGGCCTAAAAAACTAAACCTGACCTTCAATCGGCACGAGGGCGAGTAAATAACGACTGAATTTTCACTTTTGGGTGAACTATCCCTTTAAGAGAACCGTGGCACATTTGCGACACAAAAATACTGTCACTCCTAAAAGCCAGCTGAATTTTAATCACATTTGAGCATCACAAGCACGCATCACATAAATATGTATCCACCTTCCTGCCGTTCTCCATGTGGTGCGGTGGCTGGAGACATTAAAAGCACTCCTCTTGTTTACCCCTGACAAATATGGAGGAGGAGACCCTGGTTCCCATGGAGACGCTCATCTGTTTTGTACAGACAGTGATCCAGGTGTTGCAGGAGGTCAGCAGAGTCTGAATGAGTGATAATGAACCGTGGGCAGCGCTGCTATGAGATGCAATGAGATTTTATTAAGTCGATATTACACACAAAAAAACACACATGAACACATTAATCAGTTCACACACACCCGCAAAAGCGTGGATGCAACTGTAGACGCGCACATTAAACATTTAGACTTCCTGCCAAGTTGAATGAAAAATCTCGAAGTCAAGCTGATCTCATTAGTTAAGCTTCAAGGATTATCTGGCCTGTGTGTGTTCATACGCCTCCCTGTGTGCGCTTGTGTGCGTGTGAACGTGCCTTTATGCACATTGTCTCAATCAGCTTCACCCTGTCTTTTATTATTATGAAGTACCTTTTTAAAAAAAAAAGCAACTTAACCGTGAGAACAGGAGGCTGATCAAGACGCTAAATGCACAGGAGAAGACTTTGGTCCTTTTGATGACGATCCCCTGCAGAGGACTCATGTCTGACAGAAAATACTCCAAACTACAGCAATAATGCTGATGAATGTGTCAGCAGGCAGGTTGTTTTTCTGTCCTGCGTCCACTGTATCCTGCAGCGGGACACCTGAGGTGAACCATCGTGGATTACATCACAGGAAGAGAGGCGGCTCTTATAATATTCACGAGTATGTTTTCATGCATGTATAATCACTTAAGAATAAGAACAGCTGCCTGATCATGACCTGATATTGAAACACTCTGTAGGAGCCGCGCGTTTGATTTCTGTTAAATATGTAATAACTCCTCCAAACACTAGGGGGAGTTAATGCCAGACGAGATTTAAGGTTATAGCATCCGTCACAGGTGTTAGCAATTGGGGAAGAAGCAATCCGTTTTTGTCTGTGCAAAACATCGTGGCTGTATTTGTTTATTTTTAAGTTTAAGTTTAAAGCGCCGGATTATTGAATACGGAACAACGAACGAACGCAGTGCGATGATGATGATGATGAGGAAGTGGTGAGCCTGGGCATCGTTTTTCCGAGTACACGTCATGGCTGCTGCTTTGTTGCATCGCCATATTTTACGGTAGCCCAGAAGAGACAAACCAAATGCTGGCTCAAAAACTACGGACTTTCACATGTTTCTACTAAATAAAGAGTTGGAACCATTGACGGTGTATTAAATAGACTGAAATCCTGTCTAATATACCGTCTATATACAGTTCTTGCTCCCCAGGAAGCTCAGGCAGGCTGCAGGAACACTGCAGGAGCACAAGACAATCACAACATTGTAATGCGACAATAACATAACATAAATCAGGCTACATCAAATTATTCCAGAGGACATACACGAGGAGGTCCCTGTGCATGTTTTCTAACTCCTGAGGGGCCCTTGGCTGGGAAAGAAATTGAGAAACTCTGCTTTAATATGTCAGTAACAGGTCGAATGTCTGAAGGATTGGGTTCAAATCAACATCATGAAATTTATTATTTTACAAAAGGAACAAGTTCACATATGGACTGATGAAACCTGTGAAACAAAAGCAGAATTTTCTACACTCGTAATAAGATGTGATGGTCTCAGACAGTCTGCAGCTCTCGAGGTAACAGGCAGCTTATTTGTGGCGTCCCGGCTGCTGACTCCAAAGTGGATCAGTAGATCCGGTTATTTTGATCTGGGCCGTGCTGTCCAGCTTCCGCAGGAGGACCTTTGCCCAGACTGAGGCCAGCTAAGGATGTTACACTGAGAACAACGTGGGAGCTACAAATCAGGTGAGAGGCCACGTCGGCTGTTCGGCTACAGAAAAACCTTCGCTGTAATGAGCTGGTGGTGGAGGGAGTTATAACAGCTCACAGAGGCTCCACCACAGGTTGCAGAAGCATTATCAGCAAAATGTGCTTAAAATGTCAAAAGACGAGTGTTTCTTTAAAAGATAAATGGCACCTGTGGTTGTTATTTATGGAATAATGGTTATTCTCGCTAAATAAACCCCCAACAGGGAGGTGCAGGAAGTCTTTACTCAACCTGCAGGGGTTTATTATTGTATTTGCAATAATGACCAGCTCACTGTACATTATCCTGCTACTTTACTATCACAAAATAATCATGTCAAAATGAATTGCTTCCACAGAGTCTGTGGTCAGAACTGCATCCATAGAACTGAGTATTTAACAAAGAGGTGGTGTGGTTATTATTACCAATGCAGTAACGTGGAAGCAGCATTTTACTGTTGCTCAGGTTAACTGTAACTGTAATTTGTAATAATGCATCGTATGTTTATAAGCTCTGGTGTCTAAAATCTGAATCTGCTACAAGTAACCTGTAAATAAAGCTGTCAAATAAATGTAGACGTGTAATAATAAGTACAGTATTTCCTTGTGAACTGTTGCGGAGTAGAAACATTTAAGTAACGAGTTCTTGAGTAAAGTTTAAGGAGCTCAAAATTGTTCTGAAGTGGCAGCACTTGAATGAATTCTTAATCTCAACCTCCGATTGTTAAAGAATCAAAAGGAGCACCTTCCAAAATAAATGAGAAAAACATCACATGACAAAAACAAAAAAAAAGAAAAGAAAACACATTCAGCATACTTTGCTTTCGGCTGCCTGCCATTATGAAACCAAATGTAATGTATTCAGGGTCACAACACAGTTTGGAGCTTCTGTCTCCCACATCACTTTTTTGGATTAAAAACAATCCTGTGTCGCTGCACTGAGGGAACATTCACACGTTTGTCTCTGATGATGTGTCGTGACCGGTGTGGTGATATTAAAACAGAACTAGTTATTGAAATATTCATTCAGCGTTCATTCATTGTCCGTAACCGCGGCGAGGCTGGAGTCTGTCCCAGCTGATATTTGGCGAGAGGCGGGGTGCACCCTGTACAAAGTTGCCAGGTCATCGCAGGTCCGACACACATTCACATTCACACCTGTGGACAATTTATAGTCACCAGTTAACCTAATTAATGCCTGTCTTTGGGGGGAAGCCAGAGCACCCAGAGAGAACCCACGTGGACACAAGGAGAACATGCAAACTCTGCACAGAAAGGCCCTGCACAGCCACTGCACCACCATCAAATAACGCAGTTTAACCCAGTGTTTATTTATGTGAATTATTAAGCACATTTATAGTAGATAGATTAATTATTGCTCTGAGGCCCACCAGTGGTTTAGATTCCACCACTGCTAATAAGGCCTCATAAATGCATATAAATATTATAATAACAGAGCAAATAACATATTTAGATGATGACCCATAACTAATCCATAAATTTGCAGCATGCTCACAATCAAAGATACTTGTTAAGATTAATTTCATACAGAAAAATTGAACTATAAAATGCAGAGAGGGTTGTATTAGCGTGTGTTTTGTACATATTAAGTTGGGGGATTCTTGCAGACAAAATATGTCAGATCCTTATTAAATATGCAGACAGAGACAGAATATTACGGGACAACAATGACAATTTAACCTTTTTAAAAAAAAATATTTTCATTATAATGATTAATATTCAGGAACAGTGTTACAGTTAGGCATTAGGGATTACATTTCAGTGACAGTTCTTCCTGCCAGCATGTCTAAATAATCCTGTTAACGCGGCCAAATGTTCAAGACCGTGAGGTGATTATTTCCAGGTGGACACAGGAATCAGACACTCTATGAGACCTATATGAACACATACGTATGTTTCTGTATGAACGATGGTACCCAGCAGTGATCATACAGCCGACACGCCGTCTTAAGACAAGTCATCACCTCACTCTTCAGTTTCAGGAGAGTTTTCTGATGTTCGAGAGGCAACGAACGTTGCTAGAAGACAGAAAATGATTTTAGCAGCAGTTTTAGTTTTCCGTTTTGATTCTGCAGCCGCTCATTGATTTTTCTGTGAAGTCTGCCAGATGCACTCTGCTGATTACAGCAGTTTGAGTTAGAGTCTGGTCCAGATCCAGATCCAATACTGGACCAAAGAGAGAGGAGTGAAGGGGTGGGGAAGCCCTCAAGTTAAGTGCTGCTCCGTCGGTGCACTTCATCAGCCTAAACGTCGAGCTGTTTTACAAAGATCATAAAAAATGTCACTCTGAATGGCTTTTATTGCGGCATATCCTCATGCTTTATGGGTTATTTGCTGAAATGCAGATAAGATTTAACATAATATCGGCGCTGAGGAGAGCCATGCAAACATGCCTCCAGTGCAGCCAGTGCACATATACTGGAGTAACTGAGGAAATAGGATTTGGACAATTAGCTTAGATTCATTTAAGAAGCTGCTTAGAGCTGTCGGAGGATGAGGTGTGCAGAAGATCAGAGTAATCTGAGTACGTGTTAGGTCACTGTGGTTAATTGTTTGTATGCGTGCACTCATTTGACTCCAAACATTTCTATTTAAGATGCTCCTTCTTCTCGTCTTCAGACCTGCAACGGTGCAACAATAGAAACGCTTGTTGTTCGTAGCTTTTAAAGATATTAAGAGTCAGGGCCGTGCTGAAACGCAGGGGAGACCGGGGAGCGTAGTAACACTTTCTGTCTGAGCGTCAGTGACTAAGTGGTTTTATCAATTAGAGCTAATTTGTTCTAATTTGTGAATAATGTTATTTACAAACAAAATAACAAGCAGTTTTGAATAAAGTGGACAAACACTGGCGACGTGCACGCTTCACCTGGTGTTTCATGCACGCAAAAATCTCATTATTTTAATGAACTGTTATAACTGTCCCCACCCAAAAGCAGTAATTACATCATTACATAGCTAACTGTTTCAGCTTCAAGGCTGCATTAATGCAAACGACAGAAACTGCTACTTTAAGTCATGTAATTCATGTTATTGTATCTACGATATAATGAACGCTGGGCAAAAATATTTTACTTTTTTTTTAAACCTGAAAATCTGTTTTGTTTGTTTTGTTTTTTTTGTTTTGTTGTAAAATCAACACTGTTGCTCACAGAGACACGTCACTTCTCCTCTGAGCTCAACGAAAAAGAGGATTTGATGATATTGATGACATGATTCAGCTCTTTTCTGATTGGTTAAACTTACAGTGTTACAACGCTCCCCGGTCTCCCCTAAATGGTGTAAATAAAATGCAACGATGAGCTTTATTCTGTTTTTCCTTCTTAGTTTCTTTTGATCTGTAATTTCTTTAATCTGCGTTTCAAGTTTACGTTTTCTTACACATTATCATTATGATCGAATTAGTATCATCCACTTATTATTGATTGATTAAACTATGTTTTGTGATTATTTGGAAACAGATTTTCGTAATGTTAGATTGCTTTCTAAGTGATTTATTTAAGGTAAATTGTTGTAAAAGCAGCTCCAGGGGGGCTAAAAGGATATCAGCGCAAAGGTCTCTGTTTGACCCTTAAATAGGATCAAGAACAGCTGTTCACTAACTGAGAACAGTCTGTATTTCCATGATACATACATTTTATTGTCATGAAAACACACTTTGACTCGTCAGCAGTCGTCCCACCCCCGCTGTTTTCATCAGAAGTAATAAAAATACCTCATCAAAAATCAGGTTCTCAGAAAAGAAAAAGCCAGTGTGCAGAGAGATTAAGGAAATGAAAGGAGCAGAGACGCAACAGCCAGATTTTTCTGGCCAAAAAAACAAAAAACAAAAGTGCGAAGAAACAAGTAAAGCTTGAACGTGGCAAAGGTGGGGAGTTATAGGCAGACTGGCAAAATAAAACTTCAGCTGGCACATTCACTTTAAAAAAAGAAAAGAACAACACTGCTGCTGTTAAGGCCATAAATCCTAATGGCTGGTCTGTGTAAAAGTTCTGTGTTTATGTATTTTTCTTCTTATTTATTTTATAACCTCATAATCTGATTATCCATCTGCCACAGTCGTCTGCAGTGATCTGATTCTTGTCTAACGATGATAACTGATGGTGTTAACAACAGTTCTGATAATTCAAACTAACAATAGCATTAAATAGTTTGAATATATTTGGTATTCTTGCTTTAATTACAGAGGTTTGTGTGTTTGAAACTGATCCAAAACTGGCCCTCTGCTGTCCTCTAGTGACTAAACACCATCATCTTGTGTTACATTAACTTGTGCTGCAGAATAAAGGAAAACTGAAGTTTGCAGCAGATCTCTCATCTTGTAACGTGAAAACAATCGCACAGGAATTTAGTGGAATCAACTTATCTTTTCTCATTAACTTAAAGTAAATAAACAAGTTAAATAAACTTAAGATTTCTCTTTATTTATTTATTTTTATATATAGTTAAAGAACATTTCATAACTTCTAAACACAGGTTCTCATAACTTCAATCAACTCATCGAATTAAAGTTTCTAAAGATACATGTTCATCATTTCAGCAAACTTCCTGAGACTTTTTTATAGTTTGAAGAAAACAGATATGAAGAAAACTTGCTGTGTGTTTCTAATATGTTTTAAGATCATTATCATGATGAAGGTTTGTATTAAATTCTCACACCACTGATTATTAATCTTCAAACTGAGAAAACTGAAAGGAATATTTGCAGCATATTTGTCTGTAATGTTCATCGGTCTGACTGAAAGGTTGTTCAAATGAATATCTGAAGCTCACTGATGTTTTCTCAAGTACAACTGAATTAATATTGAGTTTATTTGACTGGAAAAGGATTTTTTGTTGTTGTGAATCATTACAAAATAACCTCAACTTGTCTTTTTGTCAAATTCAGTCAACTTAAAAGTTAAAGGCAACACGAACACGAACCTTTCTAGGTTAAAATAAAGTGTTTATTTATCAATGCGTGACACTGTTTTAACATTTGGACCATACCTTTACATTATATCCAGCTTTTTTAAAATGCTTTTCCATTCCTTCAAATGCTGCTCCTCATGAATAACTTTTATAAATCCGTCCCTGGCTTCAGCAGCTCCACAACTCTACGTTTGATGTGCATGAAAATGACAAAGCGGTGTCACTGACAGTTATATGACTCCAGATTTATTCCTGGAAGTAAGAGAGAGAAAACTTCCCGTCACCGTGTCACAACCACAGGCGCTGAACTCTGAGCGCACTTTCTCTTCTCGTGTTTTGCTCTAAAATTCAGGAAGTTGGATTTGAACGTGGCCCTGCTGCAGCCCTCGTCTGCACCGGAGGGCAACAAGGGTCACGATGATTCATTCATACCGACTCTAATGTTCATTCACGTTTACACAGTGAAAGTGAAAACGTCAGCGGGGTCAGTGGTGAATTATAAAAACCCCTGAAAATCCACTCAGAAAGGTCGGATAAAGTTTTAGCTGTGCGCTTAACTACCAACAAAAGTGAGTCTTTGAAAGTAACTTTTTGGAAATTTTATGGGGTTTTTTTTTTACAGACAGTAAATAACAGGAAATGAGGAAGACAGATATTATTACTGTAATATTATGATAAAGTTCACTTAAAGTCAGAATCAGTAGGATTTGTTTGAGCTGTTTTTAAATGTGCCAGAAAGATCAGTGATTGCAGAGTCTCTTTCCCTGCAGAGCGTCCAGAACACAGAAAAATAAGAAAATAAGAAGTCTATGTTATTTCCTTATTTTATTTAATATCTTTTTAGTAAAATGTTGCATATGACACCTTTAAAACATACTTTGGTTTACTCTTTGACCCAGTGGTGTAAAGTAAAATATGTGTTTACATATATATGTGTGTGTATTAATCAGGGGTGGAAGTAACTGGTCACAAATATGCAAATTACTGTAATTAAGTAGTTTTTTGGGGTACTTGTACTTTTATGAGTAGATTTTCAAGTCGGTACTTTTACACATACTTAAGTATATGTTACAAGGTGTAATCTACTTTTAGATTACTTTTAAAATCATTGTTGAGTACTGAGCACAATTTGTATTAATATCCAAACCTTTAATCTGCATTTTAGAAACCAATCAGGTGATCTGATCACAAAGGGACCAATGAAAACAATGAGATACAAACAAAAAGCAAAACACTGCTGCAGCACAAGACTGAAGTAAGAATGATAATGATTAATCATTAATTAATTAATTGCTGTTAAGAATTTAACAAATTAAAAATGTATTCATGGATAGTTTGTATTATATTTTGACTGGTGGAGTCATTTGTTGAATAAGGAAAATTAAACCTGGACTTAAAATTAAGGGGGAAAAAAACTTGCTTTGTATCTTATGATCAATTGATTTTGAGCATTTTGAACTACTGGTTCAGGAAAACTTACAAAATTTGCGTCCCTAGTCCAGAGAGGTGACTGTGACATCAATGGTTTAAAGTAACTAATACTCTGAGTAGTTTTTAAGACGAATACTTCAGTATATTTTCAGAACTCTTTCCATCACTGGCAATATTATTTGTATTTTTATATGTTCTCTCTTCATCTTCCTTTAATTTATTTTAAATTACTCTTTGTTTTTGTTTCTTGTATTACATTTGTTTATTTTCTTCTGTCTTGATGGTTTTTTTTTTTCTTTTTTGGATAAACAATTTAAATATAAACTGAACTTTATTGATTGTCAGACATTCAATATTTCACATGATACTTTAACTGTGTAAAAAGTCTTTGTAACGTCGAGCTGGCTGGTGTTTGAGCTGCAGACTCGAGGATGACCACACGGTGGCGCTCTCTGCTGCAGAATCACTCCTCTGTGTGCTGAAAGTGGCTCAATTGTGAGTAGATAAAGTGGATAAAACATGAGGTAAATTCATGTTGTGTGTGTTTGAGTGTGTGTGCATGCTGATGGGACGCTGGTTCACACTGTTCTGTTCTGTAATTCACTAATACATGAAAACACAGAGTGATGTAATGTGCCAAACGTAGGTGTGATTTCATTCTTT